>JAODIE010020746.1:0-58686 GCA_027575565.1 Diploeciton nevermanni
GTGATCTGTCCATACATGGTGGATACTGGTTTGTGCAAGAATCCAGTGATGAGATTCAAGAACACCATGCAGATGGAGACGCCAGAAGCAGTAGCTGCTGCTGTTGTAAGTGCCCAGCGCAGGAATGAGAAATGCATCACTGTTCCTGGGTGGTACTATTATCTGTCTACAGCGGTCAGGTTGGTACCAACGGATGCAGCAACTTGAAAAGAACCTGGATGAATTTTAATTAATGCGGGATTTTTTAGGACGTGGCCCTTTGAGTTTGCAGACACTTTGAAAACATTCTTAGCTGCTGGTTTGGATTCTGATAAGAATTAAGTAAATTTTCAAGGGTAACAAGCAGCATTGAATTGCTACAATGTAAAATAAATTTTGTTAGATAGTAGTTAGATAGAACGTATCTTTTAAGAAAAAAAGTAGGCCTATTTTAAAATTTATCAAGTCTTTTTATTAATTACTAAGATAGTTTGAGGCAATTTCCTCAAGTATTCCAGCATATATTGCTCCACTTGATCCCCCACAAATGAAAATCCACCACACAGTGTCTTCCATATTTTTTCCACCTTTAACATCTCTTCTTTCTGCATCGCCAAACGCGCCCATTTTCAGCTTAAATCTATTCTGTTCAATCGCCATGAAATAGATCTTTATGAAAATTAATACCAACCACATGATAAAGTTCTTAACCCAGGTTTCTATTTGACTTCATACTCCAAGCGTAGCATTAAGAGCCATAACACAGGACATTTTATAGCAAATTATTATTAGCAGTTTGTGTCAATCAGTTGTGTTAGAAGTTCATAGAAATAAAACCAAAAATTTCTTACACTTTTAAAGTAATCTATCAAGTTTTGCAAACGCTTGGTTACCATGCTTTCACAGAATTAACGGACACAAACGGGCGCATTCATGCTCTCACTCCTTGATCCATCAGTTTTCAGGCACACTCCACCGTCAAGAATGTATTGCTGCGCCGCTGACTTAGTTTCAAGATTTTAGGATGCGCCGCAGGGAGAAAAGAGAGAAGCACATTTGTGCATCCAGTCATTCATTATATCTCATGCTCTCTCTGTTTAAAATTTACACCGCTCCAACGGCATCGCTGCAATGTAATAGTTTGGAGGTTGAAAACGTTATTAAACTGAATGAAGGAAAACATAAACGTAATCCACAAAGTCTTCCAAGCGTATGACTACAGTGCTTTCACACAGAGAAAGAAGACATATAAGCGCATTTGTGTTCTCACTCCTTGGTCCATAAGTTTTCAGGTACCTACCACCGTCAAGAATGTATCGTTGTGCCGCTGAGTTAGTTTCAAAGTTTTACAGTGCGCCGCAGGGAGAAAAGAAAGAACCACTTTTGTGCATCCAGTCATTCATTATGTCTCATGCCCTCTGTGCTTAAAATTTACATCGCTTCAACGGCATCGCTGCAATGTAATAGTTTGGAGGTTGAAAACGTTATTAAACTGAATGAAGGAAAACATAAACGTAATCCACAAAGTCTTCCACGCGTATGACTACAGTGCTTTCACACAGAGAAAGAAGACAAACAAGCGCATTTGTGTTCTCACTCCTTGGTCCATCAGTTTTCAGGTACTCACCACCGTCAACAATGTATCGCTTCGCCGCTGACTTAGTTTCAAACTTTTACGGCGTGCCACAGAGAGAGAAGACAGTACCATATTTGTGAATCGTCATTCATTATATCTCATGCTCTCTGTGCTCAAAATTGACAACGCTGCAAAATAATATCTAGGAGGTTGCAAACTTTATTGAACTTAATAAGAGAGAACTTAATACTAACCTCTTTGTGCACTAGCTTCTTCATAATCTTCTACGTACATCGTGATCACCTTGGTGAATACACGTTTGAAAGCCTATATTAAAGATGTTTGCGATTTAGCTATTACAATTCACATCAATTTGAATTCTTTAAGGAGGTGATTGGTGCACGTTGTCGCACGCGATTCACTCGCCGTCAATCAGGTGAGCTTCCACGTTGTTCCCGTGTCGCGTTATGCATTCGTTCCTGATGATTCACCACAACCTCAACAAGTTTCAACGGGTTCAAAACAAAACAGAACAACCATAACATTCTGTGCTGCAGGTGCCTCTGTGCAATGGTCAGTATATTGAGACAGACTGACCGACGCAGCAGCATTCGCAAGATTAGTGTAGTTTGATTACGAATTACGTGCATTATTTTGCTGATGACAACGGGAGTTAAAATATCACAAGCAGTGCAAAAACTGAAGATTGTAGCGAATGCAACCTCGAATATTCGAGAACGTCTGGACTAGTCAAAACTAGTCTAGGAGAGCACAGCAGATGCCATCGATGTTGCCGCTAACGTGAGAAGTTTGAGGGAGTTTGGGTAAAGAACTCAAGTATATTGAGACAAAATGTGGATGTGGGGAACCTGGAGGAGTTGGAAGCTGGTGTTCTTATCATCAATAATTGTGCTAGCCAAATGTGAATCAAATGTAGATGGGAGAATTACAAGCAATGAAATTGCCAAGCTTCCACATTGTGTTGATGAAGATGATGTTGGGTATGTTTATATTGAATAACCTTAATGACTGTTTGCTTTTGTAATTCTATACAATATTATCAAATGAAATAAATAAGAAATTAAGCTAAATATTGCTGTAGATAGTGACAATAATCTTTCCCTTAATATTAGTTATGTTCTTGTGAGCACACTGGATGGAAAGCTATCAGCTCTGCGAGCAAATGGAGAATTAGCCTGGGAAGTAGATACAGGCAGTGGACCATTATTACAGTCAAGTATTCACAATGTAGAGGTAAAATTCTCTATTAATTTGTATACATTTTTTATTTATGTCTTCATGAAAAGTCTGCAAATTATATTTTTATGGGGTAAAAATGCAGTTTTAAAGTGTTAATTGATACATTTTGTTTTGCAGTTGACAAATCAGGGAGAATTAGTCAGAATCATTCCATCACTTTCAGGCAGTTTGTACAAATTCAACGGGAAAACAATCGACGCCATTCCTATCAATGCAGATACTCTCCTCAAATCTTCATTTGTCTACTCAAGTGAAACAGTCATTGCGGGAAGACGTGAAGTACGAACTTATGGAGTCCTTGCACGTACTGGTGATATGTTGTACGAGTGTTCTTCAGATGGATGTCGGAATATTACCCAAACTGCAGATGATTTTGATGATATCATTGTAATAGAAAGGAGTACAGCGACTGTTCGAGCACATGAACCACGTACTGGTCAAGAAAGGTAAGTTTTCTTTTTGTAAGTTGCATTTCTTATAAATAATTGTTTTATGGCAGGTGGAACTTCAGTGTTGGTTACCATAATATAAAAATTCCATCAGCAAGTTGCATCAATCTGGATTCAGCTATAACATCTCTCAATATAACAGCAGTCCTCCCTGATGGTGTTATTTCTGTTTCTCGGAAAGCAACCTATGAACATCTTTGGACACATGTCTTTGAAACACCAATCGTTAAAATATGGAAGTGGGATGGCCGTGATTTGTATGCAGTGGATGTGTTTGCAAACTCTCCTGGTCGTGGAATGGATCAGTTCGCATTGACGCTGTCACCAGCTATTTATCTGGGAATGCATAATCAACAATTGTATATACATGAAAGTATACACATGATGTCTGCTCTACAAAAGTATGGTTCTGGCAATGGTGGCACAGAAGTTTCTAAGACAAAATCTTGGACGAGTTTTCCATGGAAGCCAGTACCTGCTGGTAGTCTACAAGATGAAGTTGATGATGCCACTGCTATCTCAGTACTGTATAGTTCTAATTATGTTGATGGGAATGGCTATTATTTTTATACTGAAGTTGACAGGAAGAAGACTATTTTTTGTGATCCAATACATAATGGAACTGGGAAGTTTTTTAATAGATTTGAGGGTGGATCAGTTATCAAGTGAGTATATAATTTCTATTATTTTATTCTTACATTGTTTTAAACTTGTTGTTTATATTATAGGACAGTTTTGGTCACAATTTGTTTTGTGTTTGTAACAGCACTGATTACAAAGTTTAAGACTATTTACAATTGGCTTTCATCTGAAAAAAAGCAGTCTTTGGAGAGTTTTATGAAGCTTAAAGAAACTGAGCCTTCAACAGCACAGTTTGACAGTGTTGGTACTGATGTTTCAATCGTTACCAATGCTTCTTCGTCAGTTACAACGTACAATGATGCAAGACCACCTCAATCCCATTTTCTAGAGAACTTTGATATAATTTCTCAATTGGGGAAAGGTGGATATGGAATCGTCTTCGAAGTGAAACAGAAGATTGACAATTCTAATTATGCTGTAAAAATAATTCCACTTCCACATAGGTATATGTTGCTTTTATAATTTCCTTTGTAGTACAGCTTTCACTATAAATTTCAGACCAGTAGCCAAGGAACGAGTCCTTCGAGAAGTCGTGGCTCTCGCTCGTTTGGATCACCCTAATATTGTTCGTTATAGCACATCTTGGAACGAAGATTCTCTTCCTGATTTCACATCAACAAGTTTTCATCTGATTGCTGATACTTCTCTGTTCAGCACTGACTTCTACGACGATGATGAAACAGCAGATGAAGCTGACGATACTGAAGATGTCGATGATGATGTTGCGAAAATTCCAATCGATGATATCACAGACGATAGTTTTATAGTCTTCGGCAACGATTCACATGACAATTTTTGCACCAACAATAATTCCAATAAATCTCACAGTACACGTATTATACTCCCAACACAAAGCTCCGTTGAACATAGTTGTTTACACTCGGCAACCAGATCTCTTCACAACTCCATCTGCATGGATGATGGCGATTCGGATATTCCAGGCACCAATTCAAACCTCATGACAAACGCATCTAGTTTATCACTTAGTCTAGAGCGAAAAAAGACAAGTAGGAGTAGAAAGAAGGACAAGGACACCGAGAAAAGGTATCTATTTATTCAAATGCAGCTCTGTGATAAGATGACGCTGAGGGATTGGATGAAAGGAAGGGAAGAGCGACAACGAGTAGAGATTTACGCGATCTACAAACAGATTCTCCAAGCCGTAGAATATATACATTCCAAGCAGCTTATCCATAGGGATTTAAAACCAAGTAATATTTTCTTCAACGCGAATTGTACGCCAGCTCAGATTAAAGTTGGAGATTTTGGATTAGTAACTCCAATGCAAAATGCGGAAGGGCCCAGGAATAAGATCTTGAGGGGAACCAAGTGGGGTCATACTCGAGATGCTGGTATTGTCTCAATAATTCAAATTAATCAATTGCTTATTAATACATACATTCTTTTTAAGGAACGGCGTTGTACATGAGTCCCGAACAAAAAGGCGGATCAAATTACAACTATAAGGTGGATGTTTTCTCATTGGGCGTCATTCTGTTTGAACTCCTGGTATATTTTGGAACTGAGGGTGAACGCATTGACATGCTGATCAAATTGCGCACTGGAAAGTTTCCAGAGAAGTTCGAAGATAGGAATCCTCAAGAAGTAAGTTTTAATTAATATGTCATTTACTAAAGTTGTCTAATCTTGTTTGTCTTATCTAGTATGCTTTATTGAAGTCGATGCTCTCATCTAAAGCAGAGAAACGGCCAACAGTTCGTGAAGTTATGGAACAGATTGTCTTATTTCATATTGCATAATCCTACCAGTTATATAAGAAAAATACCTGATTTGCTCTAATGTCAACAATTGTAGAAAATCTATTTTTTTCCTAACTGAATCACATGTTCAAAATTGTACTTTTATAAGATATTTCAACTGTATAAAAAATTATGAACATATACAGTTAAATAATTTCGTGATTAAGTACAACAAGCATTATTTAATTAAATTAAATAATTCAAGCATGATATGCAAATTTAAATATTACGTATAAGTGATATATAGGTTTTTGTTGGACCATGAAGTAATAATAAACTTCAAAACGGTTCCATCTCATCAACGATTAGGTTTCGTCATGAAAATATTTATGTAACATGTATATTAAATGCACTAGAGTATTCAGAATCAACATTGTTAGGTCAAACGTTTATTTGATTAATATTGATACTAATAAAGATAATTTTTTTGCAAAGGACTTGTGTTTTATTTCTGCATATTTTATCAGCCTTCTGTTTTATGAATACAGTTGGATTGAATTGCTTCCATTGGGTTGTTTGTTTACTTTAATATGAATTGATAGGAAAAGTACGAAAAATTTTGTTTGTCGCGTGTCGAGATTTGGTGGTCCACATGATTGGAGCGCTACTGCACTCCGCAGGCCGCCAGGGTTCAAATCCCGTGGCTAGAGCGCTTTTATTAAAATTTCATCCTTCAACGAGAAATTAGTTTAAATTCAAAATTTTCTAAGTCTCGAAGGGATAACAGGAGTAAATTAAAAGAGCATTAGTATTATTTTCGTTTGTTTCCTTAATAATTTCCCTACCCTTCAAAAGATGCCGGTTCTTGCAACCCTATTCCAACATTGGTTATCCCAGGACTTATAAGTAATAATTCTGGAGGATTTTCGCGGAAGCGAGGCTGGGCCGGGAGCAATGCGGTTCCCGTCCTCTTGAATCGATCCCTGACATTGCCAGAAATTCTTTTGAACTGTCTTAAGAACGATGCGTGCATAAAAAATCAAAACAGCAACCTGCCCCCTTTATTTTTCCGGGCACGCACCTATTTCTTTCTGTTATTCTGCCCTTTTCGGACTTTTATTATCTTTCGAATTTTTCAAGTTCTATTTTGTACCTGTAATACTTATTGTATTATAGGTCACAGAATTGCTGTTATAGCACTCTGCACAATACTCATTAGAGAAGAAGAACACGCAGATATGCCCAGAGGTCTGGTCTTACAGACCTCTTTAACTAGGAGCATTCTACGTTATTTGTTTATTTGAATTTCTATAAGTTTAATGTAACCCAGAATTATTTGAAATTTCTGGAAAATCCTCCGGCAACACCCGGAATCGAACACGAGACCTCGGGGTGCCACGACAGTGCTTACACCACTACACCACACTACTGACTGCTGAACATGGAGTAACGAACACATTTATTGTAATAATATCACAGTGATCAAAAGTAAACCTACATATAATAAACTCAAAGTTATTTTTAATTCAATTAATATTGTAGTTCTGAAAAGAACTGTTTTGTTTTCTTCAGCAATCACATGGGTGAAGTCCACACACTGTGCTTGAATACGGAATTGAAATCTTTGGATCCCATTGAATTTAGTGGTTACTGAAAGTAAATTACACAACAATTAAAGATTTTTCTACTTATGTACCATAAATTGTGTAAACTTACTAGTACTTGTTTAGAAATTAAAATTCGAAACATACCGAAAAAAGCAATGACTTTCATCCACATTCAGACACTAAACAAGACTGGAACGCATGTTGACTTTAAATGCAATAAAATGCAATTTAATTACAAGTATAAAATTTTTGATTGTATTTTATGTTGATTATCTTAACTGAGACGCTTAGTCCGATCTAAGAAAACATCATGTCTTGGCACTTTTTCCGATATATAATAGAAAAAAATTAAACACAAGGAAATGTCTCTGCATCATTTGACGAAGTGCAACTACTAAGTTTTCGGATGCCAAGAGTATCGCAATTGTTTCCCCAAATGTAAACAACAATAAATCTTGTTCTCAATATATTGTCTCACATATGAATTTGCAAAACGCCACAACTGTCGGAAGAGTGCTGCAAGAAAACACTTTTTATAAGCTTTAAAGTTTTGAACTATAGCACTGTGGAACAGCAAATTTCCGATTAAGATGGCATTAACTGCATTCGATCAATCACAATTTTCTAAGAAAACGGTTTTTTTTAAAAATTTTCCCTGCACGAAACGTTTTTTTTTTAATTTTGATTTTAGTGTTTTACCGAATTTTGGTTGCAATATGATATATTGTCCCATAACTTTCGTAATTATTGTTAGATCATTTAGCTGTTTTAAATAACAATTTGTAAATAGATACTGAAGAAATGTGTGAAAACGTGATTTGTTTATCTTTAATAGTTTCGAAGTTATAAGTTCTCAAAGTGAGAATTTGTGAAAAAGTGCAGACGTTGATTTGGACGCATATTCCAAACAAATATACATTTGGAATGAAATGAAAGTATGTTCACTAGATTAAGTATGAGTTGCTTAATACCACACTAGTATTCCAATTTTCTTGACGGATTTAGTTTTGGAGATAGAATTTTTTTAGTAAAAAAGTTGAAACTCGATTTTTAGTCATTTTTGCGACTATAGTCAGATACCAGCCGAGAAAATTTGAATGGATGCAAATATCTGACAGAAGCACGTATCTTCACTCAAACATGGTAGAACAAACATGGATAATCTTTAAAGAATACCACAGAAAGCACCGGATAATCAAGTAACAGACGGTTGACAGCCCATTTGATCGCTTTAATTCCCTAGAATGCAAAACAATAGTCGCTAATCAATTAAAGATCCTTAACTTTGTCTAATCTCCGCTAATCTCTGTCGCATTCTGTAATGTATGATATTATACAAATTTAGTAGGACATACAATTCTTTGTAAACTATTACATCTAATAGTAATTTTAAAAGATTTTCCAAGAGGTCACAACAATTTCTGAGCAACAATTCCTCAATTGAAGCACTTAACTCTCAGCGCATAATAATCCTAACATAATAATTTATTCGACTTCTTAACTTAGTTGCTATTTATTAAGTTGGTAAGATTTTATAACAAGTTACAAGCTCAGCATATACTCTCCTGTTGTGTCTGTTAAGTTACAATATAGTAATTCAATGCTTTAAAAGTAGTTACTGAGGTAATTATTGTTGAAGTGGCTTGTTTCCAACGACTTGTAGTTTCACCCGTCTTCTAATTACAGATTATTTCGCATGATAAGTGAAAATATTTATATGCACTTGTGAATTATTCAAATTCCGCAAGTAAGCTCTTATAAGAAGAACTCTAACTTACCGAGTTTTGAGCGATCGGCGAAGCGCAGTAAAGCTAAAATGGCCGTCTATCGTTGACGTTTTGTTATTTACGTGCCTAATATCTTGCGAAGTCTGTAAATTATCAACAAGACAACGTACTAATTGAACGCATAAACAATAACAACATACATCTACCATTGAATTATCCTATCGGTAGCCCCAAAGGTGTGTACAATGCAAATTTACGATGTCCTTCGCTATTCTGCTCCTGTGCATTTAAATTAGTGCAGAGCTAGAGTAATTTAGCGATACTTACAAATTCGACATACAATTTTACCGCTAAGCTGAATGAACGTGCACTAGAATAAATGATCAGTGATACGCCCGCATCGTCATATAACAAACGTTGTGTTTCAGCTTGTTTTGTGTGAGATGAAATAGTGGATTATTATGGTGGAAGTGTCAGGACAGTGCAGAATCTCATCAATCAGAACTTGAACTGGCGTACATTCAACTACGAAAGTTGTGGCATCTTGAAAGGTTGGATGGAAGATGAGCAGTCAGGGCCAGAACTTGCCCAACTCAAAGGTACATTAGGCTAAATGTTCCAGTGTTCTTCAGAGTGTAGTGAAAGTATGGTGTGCAAATTGTAAGTGCAAGAATATGTGGTACTAAATTAAGGTTGTTTCTTAGGAGGTTGACTCAATTACACATTGGGCTTCCAATTCCTCTCCATCCTATCCACCGCCGCCCATTGTACCAGCAAGAGGGGTGAAGAGGATTAATCCTACTGAATGTATGATTGCAACACGAACCCATGATAAAAATTCAATGGAAGGTTGGGTATGTCCTCACCAAAATAATATTCATTTTGTTATGCATGGAATTATTAAGCAATCATGTGCATTTTACAGGATAGAATTAGTGGTCCAATGCAAGACACCAACTTGTTTCTTCGACCTGAGAACAACATGAACCTCAACAATGATTGCCTCATTAAAAATATGGGGAATAACGGTCATGACGTTAATGTGAATCGTGTGCAGAGTTCTATAATTCTAGACAGCAAATTTAACTCATTGTAAGTATTATATTACGTCCTCAGTCCTTGGCTTCAATCATAAATTCATTCTTAGATGGTTTCATGGAAAAATCTCACGAGAACAAGCAGAACAACTGCTCCAACCACGTACTGATGGATTGTTCCTTGTACGGGAGTCAACCAACTTTCCGGGAGATTATACGTTGTGCGTTTGTTTCCAAAACAAAGTCGAACACTACCGCGTTAAGTACCATGATCGGAGTCTAACAATCGACGATGAGGAGTTTTTTGAAAACCTGGATAAATTGATTGAGCATTATCAGAACGATGCAGATGGGTTGTGCACCAAATTAGAGCTGTCTTTGCCGAAAGAGATGGCGAAAACAGAGTCACTTTCTCCACAAAATAGTCATATAGATGATTTATGTATCATTCAAGAGCAGGAACTAGAGGTAAGCATAGTAAGTTTAAAGCGCATTGTACCAATTATAACTTATTGTATTTATTAGATTTTGGAACCCATTGGAAAAGGAGAATTCGGCGAAGTGCGACTTGGAAAGTGGAAGAAACAGAAAGTTGCAGTCAAAGTTCTCAAGGATTCAAGTGAAGCAGAAGCAATATTAATGAAGTATGTTAGGTTTTAACTTCGTTTCACTTGAATATATATTGTAATTGTATTTTTAACGTGTTACAGATCGCTACACCATGAAAATTTAGTCAATCTCTTGGGCGTAGTACGAAAGAAGGATCAAATCTATCTAGTTACAGAGTACATGAGCAAAGGCAGTCTTGTAGACTACTTGCGATCACGTGGCCGCCTCCATGTCACAAAGCGGGATCAGATTAACTTTGCATTCGACACAAGCGCAGGTATGGAGTACCTGGAGCGCATGCATGTGGTGCATCGTGATCTTGCAGCGCGAAACGTCCTGATAGCGGAGAATGGCGTTGCGAAAGTTTCGGATTTTGGTTTGGCGCGGACTGAGAAAAATACTGCATTAGAGTCAGCCAAGTTACCCATTAAGTGGACAGCACCGGAAGCGCTCAAACAAAATGTATGCATAAAACATGTGATTTGATGCTGCTTTACTGATATGTTTCTTATTATCTAGAAATTTTCCAATAAGTCAGATATGTGGAGTTTTGGGATTTTATTGTGGGAGATTTATTCGTTTGGGCGAGTTCCTTACCCGCGAATTGTAAGTTTCCTCAATATAATTTGTTATTGAAATAGTTATTAAATGTTTATTATATCCGTAGCCGTTGGTTGACGTGGTCAAACATGTTGAGAAAGGATATAAAATGGAAGCACCTGAAGGATGCCCACCAGAAGTTTATGAAATAATGCGACAAGTAAGTTTTATTCACAAAAGGTGGTAAACCTTTCCTAATAATACGTTCCATTCAAGGCGTGGGATTTACATCCGGACAAACGGCCAATGTTCCAAGACGTCAGAGCCAAGCTGGAGATACTCAAGCAGCAGACGTTATAATTTCGTTCCAACTCATCTTCCATGTATTGGACTTCTCCGTTGATGTAAGCTAGCGTGCCGCGCAACATTTAAATTCAAGAGTCATGTCATATACATAAATGTGGATTGTTCGATATTCAATGATGTACATATATCATGTACATTTATTTAAATCAAAGTCGTGACGACGAAACGAACTTATACTAAGTAATTTTACGTGTTCTCAGTTAAAACTGTAGCTGTAACTGGTGCAATGAACGCTCAATGGTGCCCACATTGCAAACCAAAATGCAACCAATGCCAAACAGATTGCAGTAATCATAAGTATTCAATCAAATGTATTACTAACTAGTTGTATTTCGGCTAGCAAACAAAGATTTGAGAATTAGTCGAAAATTGTTCACTAAACTGGTAATTTTTGGCTAACTTTAATGAAATTTCAAACAATTCCGAGGTATTAAGCAATTTGTTAAAAAATGCAACTAAACGTTTGTTAAAACAGATACAATGTTTTCAACTGAGTTTTAAAAAGAATTTTATTTTCATTTTTGCATCGTTTTTTACTTGAGACATTGATTTTATTTTATACTTTATGTAAGTCGAAAGAATGTGCACATTATTTATTTATTATTTATTTTGTTTAACGCTTTATACGACAAACGAAACGAGTAATTTAAAAACACTTTAAAGCATATTGTTTTCAATAATTCGCCACAAATTGGAAAAATAATTTATACTTGCAACTTTGCAATATTTACATCTTAAAATGACTAACTAAACTTCCGAATATCGAAGTCCGCTCTGGGTGGAACAAAATGCAAACACATTAAAATCTAATTATTAACTGGTGATGTAATAATTAAGTATGATCGCTGAACGAATGCCTATACCGAGCATGTGCTAATTACCTTATAGTAAGCATGATTGTAGATGGTTGCGATTCAAAGTCTTTTAATTTTCTACTTGCAATATGTTCAGACTTTAATAGGCGTTCGAGTTATCATGACACATACTTAACTAATGATGGCTGGCTGAATAGCGCTTGAAAACTTTATCTACAAGTTAATTTTATCTTTCACTTTTAATTAACACTTAACAACGTTATTTTGCGAGTGTTTCAGCGTGTGACAACTGTCGCCTGCATTTGACTTGGAATGTCAGTTCGTATCAATGTTAATCTAAAGATCTACTTGTAGACTGTCCATTATTGATTAATAAGCAATTATACATTGGGATCTTATGCTGGCGTCTTGAGTGGAATGTTGCAGAAATCGAAACGATTGTTCTCATCACAAATTGAAATTTAATCGAGTCATATATCGTTAATTCATCAACGATTAGTTACAGCTTTTATCTTTCCAACCTGGAAGCAACACGGGCAATCGCACATGGTAATAAATTATATAATTAAGATAAATTCTGGCACGGTCACGTGTAAAAAATCGAAGCGAAACAACAAGTGTGCGCAGCACCTCGGCGTAGCGTTACGGAGCTGTGGCTAGGAAGTGTACATGTAGGTGTTGGGTAATGTAATAACGGTGGGCGATGCTGACAGGTGCCAGGCGCCCAGATTGCCCGCTATACATCCTTCAGCTCTTCAGGCATATCATTCTTGGGGTGCTTGTTTTCAAAGTGTTGCTTGTAAGTCTTTGGATCTGGCATTTGTGCCTAAAAAACAAACAATACACAGTAGTAAATGGTTAATGAATGCAGTATATCATAATGATATACCTTGCAAATAGCACAAACATGTACAAGAGCCTTTTGAGCCGCTTTCTTCTGATCAGTTGCACTATGTCCTTGTTGTTTCTTCATTTTAGCAGCCTTCTCAGCTGCTTTAGCTTGTGACTGCAGTTTCTGTTGTCCTCGAGCCATATTAGGTACTAAAAACAAGAGAAACCCTGTATTAACTATGCTTAAAAACAACTGACTTCTGACTTTCTTTCTTCTAATAAAAGTTCTTTGTGGTGAAAATGTGTGGGATACTAGTCAAGATGAGTCGATCGTCTTCAATTTGCAGTTACATCGTCTAATCCGGAAAGTCATATACAATCAATGCAAGTAACATCGAGAAAGTTTATTAGAACGCTGTCGTAGTCTTCATTGTTGTGGGAAATGAAAGTGCACGCGATAAAGCAACATTCACTTCTGACATGTTAACCTTAAATTGTAAACGTGCTGCATTTTCCTCGCACGTATTTTGCATTCGTTATCCGTATCTTCTGCTGGCAGTTAATTTAGTAACTGAATGCAGTGTATTGCTTACCTTGCAGAAGATCGCCAGCCTTGAATAAATACTTTAAGGGCTTTTGGTTTTGTTTTTCCGAAATCGCTTCGTTGCGAGAGCAACGTGAAGCGCCACCATACGAACTACATGAACGTGCAACGAACACTGAGAGAAATACGCACGCTGCTTTTACATCAAGCGGAAATAACGGTAAATTTAACACACAAACAGGTAGGTAATCATAATTGGTAATGTGTGCATGATAATTTTATCGGGTATTTTTTTGTTTTCTAGTGTTGATGTTTATAAGTCAAGATTATCTTCAGCAACATTAAAGCAATTGATGTTAAATTATTAGAAATAATTCGAATTAATTAAATTAGATCTGTATGTAAGATCCATAATGCGTCAAACTTGATATTGACAATAATTAATTTAAATCAAATTAATGCATTTTTTAAGTTTTACCGATCTACAATTCCCTAAATTCATTCAAATGCAATAAGCCGCAACCCGCCGAAACAAAACGTTTCTGAGCGTTTTCTAACCAACAACCCGGTTTTACACAAGTTTCATGAGATTTTCTTAAATATAAACATTTTCTACGATACATCTATCGCAAACTAAAGGAGCAAACTAGAGAATATACTCTACCGTTTACAATGTAAGTAAATTAAATAACGGTTTTACAAATTGCACGCATATTCTCGTTGTTTTGGTGGCAAAAGCTAAAATATTTGGTAAATTACAGGGCTGTAGCTAAACCCAAATCTGAAATGACTGCTGAAGAGCTCCAGCAACGTGAGGAAGAGGAGTTCAATACAGGGCCACTCTCAGTACTCACAATGTCAGTACGTAACAACACACAAGTTCTCATCAACTGCAGAAACAACAAGAAATTATTAGGAAGAGTCAAGGCTTTTGACAGGCATTGTAATATGGTACTGGAGAATGTTAAAGAGATGTGGACAGAGTACCCTAGAGCTGGCAAAGGCAAGAAGAAGTCAAAGCCAGTTAATAAAGACAGATTTATTTCTAAGATGTTCCTGCGAGGTGACTCAGTTGTATTGGTTGTGAGAAATCCACTTGCAGCACAGAAATAAATATAAGTACCTTCCAGAATTAAGTTTATTTTGTCTTGTGAATTAATGTTTAGGTTTATTTTTCTTCAAATGCTATAGTGTATTTGCGAATTTTTGATAAGTAAACAATTTTGAATAGAAATGTTTTCTTGTGTAGATTCCTGTAATTTAAGCCATAATCATAATTTTTTCTCACTAACCAACTCAAAATTGATTAATATCTTGATTTGCATTTGATTCTATTGAGGCATCTTAAGTTAATTAAACAATTTTCAATTAATAATTAAAAGTAATGACAATTCATCATAAAAAACTAAATACAATTGAAAGCTTTTTTCAGACTTGAAATTATAAGAAAATATGTGCAGCTTTACAAACTCCAATCTTAAGACAGAATTACAATTAACCCTAATTAACACGAAACCGAGTGAACTGCAAACACGAATAGATCGCAGTTAGATTAGCTGTTACGGAAATACATAAAAAATTGGAGTAATCCAACGCAATTATAATATACATCACACTAGCTGCGACGGTAGGGAAATATATACAATCAATTCAAAATGCAATCGAGTGTGTGTGAACCGTGTGTAAACAAAGCTGATAAAAATTGTTAACAATACATTTTAAGGCTACGGTCGAGTATTATATCCATATGCGAACAGCATAATTCGAAATGAAAAGAGACTGCTACCTTGTACAAACTGAGATTATACACTTTCAACAATGTGATAGAGTTCGATGACGTAGCATCGCCAAGTGAACACACAATAGGATATTGCTTGGAGACGAGATTGTTGACGATCTGTTTGGAATCACCTTATTCCAACCCTCACCAACCACAGTGTTGAGTGCATGTGAAATTAGTTGCATTAAGAAAAATTATCTTTGAGAAAAAAGAACAAATTACTTCGTGCTGCGTAAAAATTGTAAATATGGGGCTTTTATCGAGCACCGACTCTGCGACGCGCACTGCAGTATAACAATTAAAAAAGTTACCGAATTTAATCGTCATTCAATGCGAGTGAAAGCTGAAATTATGTTGCAGCGCGCGTCGCGGCCGGGTAGACTGAAGCGCGACTTGTCTCATCGTCATCGCGTGGTTTTGTAAATATAAATAGATAAATGTTTGTACAATTCTATCTTTCATCGTTCCACCGTATCATCGTGTCGCAATCCAGCATCATCACAGCCCAACAGATTGTGTACAATTATTTAAACTCAAAGCATAAAAATTTGCGTACAAAAATAGCCAAATACATAAAATAACGAGTCGGTGTAAAAACCACCGAACCCAGTCTAGTGAAGCTGCGCATACATTAGCTGACCCAGAATCCTGGCCTAGATCTGATACTATGCTATTTCTTACAGGTTTAGTCTTTCAAGGGTAAAGTCTACTTCGCACGCAAATGCTTTTAGATCTTTGAGCTTAATAAAAAGTAATCGGCTGCCAAATAAACGCAACACCACTCAGATCGCTAGCTGACCTTCTCTCTTTTCCGCTCCGGTTTCAGTTTACATTTTCAAAATCATACTCGATAAATCCTAATCCTATTATTAGCCTAGTTTCGACACTATACTGTATTTGAGGTGAGACTACGATTAAGCAAACATCATCACACAATGTTCGTTTTCTGGTTTCAATTTTGACACTATTTCCAACATGTTAATTGTAAAGCATTTTTCCTGCACTGTTCATGTAATTACCAACAACCACCAAGCTATAAATAAATCAATCATGCCTTTTATGTTAATTGATTTTTTGTCATTTTCCCAAACTTTTAAAGGTATTTTTTGTTCAACTTTTTTAATGAGATCATAGAAGATAGAAAAATAATATGCAATCTCAGAGCCTGTTCCGCATTCTAACACATGTCATACATTTATCTACTCTGCTTTCTCATTTTCCTTCCATTTGCTTACTAACGTTATGCCTTAATAATATAATGTGTTAAACTTCATTCCCACTGGAATTTTGAATTAAAGATTGCAACATCTTGTATTTGTTTATCAATTTACGTCGGTAATAAAACATGAACGTGTCGTAAGTGTGTTGTGTGCGCTCGCGCCTAAATGAACTTTATAACCATGGTGCAGGTGCGGGTTGCGAGACGACTTAGGTCGACTTCTGCTCGGGGGGATTATTGCGCCCCCAACTCGCGCTGGGCACAAATTCGGCGGCGTGCGGATTCAGCGTACTGCCCTTCGCCATCTCCGTGTTTTCTTGCTTTTCTCTCTGATTGGGATTATTTCTTGTTGCACGATTCCTAAAATACACAGCAGACATAACATATAAAGTTAAACCAACATATATATACTCACTGTGAGTTGTTTGCTTGACTAGGTTCATCAAGCATATGCTGCAACATACATTGTTCCATAAGTTCTTCTTCTTCAAGTCTTTGCAATACCTAGATTAATAAAACCTATTTAGTTTTTTACTTCATTCATTTGATGTAAAGATAGTAAGACCCAATTGTTGAGCATATGCAACCAAAATCACAGCGTTATAATTAACTGACCTCTTTATCAAATTCCTCTTCATTCTCCATCCACATGTATTCGGAGAAATCCGCATCCTGCACGGGTTGAGGAAAATCAGCCCCATTGCCGTTCGCCGGCGTATTGTGATTCTGCGCGGCGTCGTTGAAGTAGTGCTCCTCGTCGTAGTCGTTGAAGCCGTTCATATTGTTTGTTGGTGGGACCTTCATGGTTATGTCAGTGTAGTCACGTTTCTCTTGATTCGAGAAAAAACGCGATTAATTTATAGTTAGGTACCGCATGCATTGCTTCATAATAGTTGCGACGTGCAAATGTTTGCACAATTCGCACCTGCCACCATTTGCAAACGCACTCAACAACAATATGTAATCGCTTACCTCGGTCTTCGCCTTCTGCGTCGTCCTGGTGCGCGTATGTGTGCGTGCCGAGCAATTGCTTCTTGCACTAAGCACTGGTAGATTTCTCGGCTGGTCGCGGCACCGACTCTGCAGACTTGATGCTTGCCAAACGCGCAATTTCGACGCGAAAGTGGCGTGTGAACGGTGACCAACTTGCGGTAAAAAGAAGCGACGACTGCGGACGGCTGCGCGCCCAACACAACTAGTCTGCGGAACCTAGTTTATGACAACCCAAACTGAACGAAACTCACCAATGTTAACGTAAACGCTGCGATTTCTTTCGGCCTTTCGAACAAAACACACCAGTCATTCATAAAACTTCAAAAACTGACATCTAGATGACAACACCATCTACCATTGTACAAAGTAAAATTTACTTATAAATATAAATACATTATTGTAAATATATTCTACAAAACTAGAAATTAGTACAAAAATATTTTTAATTTTTTTTTAAAAATAATTTATCAAGTTTAATATAAATTATAAATAAAATAAAAAGCCAAAAACAATTATTTTTCTAAACGTAGTAATAACCATAACACCTAGTGTGTATTTGACAATGCAGTAATCTATCCACAAAACACAAAAGTTTCTTTTTTTAACACCAGTCGACACTACTAACATTCATATTCAATTGTTTTGAAGAAACAAGTTTTAAATGTTGTAATTCCAAGAATACAACGAAAAGCACATAATTTATGTACATAATCAAAAAAAAAAAACATGTTTAGACTACGTATTATAGTGACAAATAACATCTTATTTATTTGAATTGGATTCCAATTGGACCGACGCGATGTTCTTAACATTCTAAAATAATTAGTGTTTTTTGTTGTAATAAAAAGTTTCTGGACTTGTTGCTGTTGTTAAATGTAATGCAAATTAGTGATATACTAATTTGACAAAATTTATATGCAAATACAATGTTGAATTTATTCAAATTATTTTTAAAAAATTGTGATTTTTATTTAAATAGATAAGATTTAATGTTTATGTGAATTGTTATATTCAGATGTTGCAGAGGTGGATTATAAATATCAATTGTTTCGACGTTTTTTAATTTTAATTTTCCGTTCTAATATTTCATCTACTAATAATTTATAACTGATAATCTTGACATACATTGTTGTCGGTTGTGATTTGGTCAAGCAGTTGTGGCCCACGTTGTTTGGCGTCAAATTCAATAGACCATTGCCATTCTTCATCATTTTTTTCATCGCAATAAACTTCCAAGAAGTCAATCACAGCGCGATCGGTCCGCGTGATACGTGAGAGGTCCGTACCTAAAGCCCGACCACGCCGAAATCATCGCGGCAATCAGAAGTAAAGCAAATCGACGCCCAGCACATAATGGCAAGAATTAAGTTTTGGCCGGCGTCGACCTCTTGCGAAGAGTGCAAATCCATCGTCTGCCTCTGGAGGTGGGAGATGGTCGGACGTGCGTTTTATAAGAGCAACTTTGTCGACGCGGAGGACATTGCGCGCCGCGGTGCGTTCGTAGATCGCGAGTTTCACGGTGATAAATAAACAATACGCATGATGGACCAGCGTGCGAAGACGTGCGCGTTCTTCTGCCTCCTGCTCGCCGCCAGTTTCGAGACGGGAAGCAATGCCAAGACCACGGAAGACTACGATGACTCCATAAGCGTCAAAGGTATGTGCCATGTGGGGAGACTTGATCACTTTCAAATGAAGTGTTAATTTCTTAGCAGCTTAAGGCATTAGAAAAACAGTTTAAAATTAACTCGAGCTTAAATTAAGTAATAAATCAATTTTTTGCAGCTAATTTCATTCTCATCGAATCAAATTAGTTCAATTTACATTCCACCATTGACTTTGGGTTCGTTCCATGTCCATTTATGCAAATCACAGGTTGATTGACTCAGTGGCAATAAATATTGTGAATTAAATCATCTCGCGCGACGTGTAGCGCCTACAAATTAGTTAATAACGGTAGGTGTGCGCTGCCCACGCGCCTCTTTAACATCTTTAGCATTTTACTACCTGGTGTGCGTACTACCTGTTGTGTTTGCGATGGCACACACTCACTGCCAAGGTCGAAGGCCGTTAAGAACATTCACCTCGATGCTCGCTATCGATGATCCGCTCTCGATTGTGAATCAATTTGATCGATCAAAAATACAGCTATACAACTACAAAACTCATTCCAGCTGAACCAACCAAGCAATCGAAGCAGCTATTCCCATCGCCTGCAGCAATTCAACCTTACCATCACCCTTTACTTGTTAGTCCCTACCCACAACTAGGTGGCGCTTCATACGCAGCTGGAAATGGTCCCTGTTACAACACGAAAGGTCTTTTGGGAACGTGTGTATCATTGAGAGAATGCTATCCATATTTCAAGCTCCCGGATTTGAATAACTGGGATAGTTGGATCCTTGGAATGTATGATACTTGCAGTTATTACACTCAGCAAGGAAAACAAGTAAACATAACCCATTTTAATAAGTTAATATAGTGCCTAATTGAAATATCTTCTTAGATGTTTGGAGTTTGTTGTAGTTTTCCACAAACTCCTCCAACTGATACAAAACCCTCTGATTCTCCCAAAGAAGACACAGACAGAAGTGATTCCGCTTCGTCATCTTCTGAGAATAATAGTGTAAAGTACCCACAATATCCTAATATTCCTAATTGGCCACCGCCAATTCCAACACATCCACCAGATCATACAATACCACCTCTACCAACTCATCCACCAAGTCCCGGCTTCCCAGGTATCATTCCAGATCAACCCACGACTCCTGTTTCTATCCAGAAACCGACAACTTATCCACCATGGCAACCCCCAACTGCTAAACCTTCACATCCTGTTCAAACTACTACTGAAGCTAGTAACGGATTGTTCGACGGTTCCTGTGGGGCTAAGAATGGATATCAAGATCAGGAGAGGATTGTAGGTGGGCATAACGCCGATATTGGAGAGTGGCCTTGGATTGCTGCATTGTTTAATGGTGGTAGACAGTTCTGCGGAGGTTCTTTGATTGACGATATTCATATTTTGACCGCTGCTCATTGTGTAGCCCAGTAAGTTCACGTCCAGCCCAGTAAGTAAGATGAGTTGTAATTGACTTTGTTTTGCAGTATGACTGGTTATGATGTTGCAAGACTTACAGTCCGACTGGCTGATCACAACATTAAGATTCCACATGAAACCCGCCACGTTGAGAAGAGAGTGAAGAGGGTAGTACGTCATCGTGGATTTGATTCAAGGACATTGGTATGAACCTTCCAACCATCTATATATATATTTTCTAATGAGATGACATTTTTGTAGTATAATGATATCGCCCTTTTGACTCTGGACAGTCCAGTGCAGTTCTCCAAGCAGATTCGTTCAGTGTGTCTTCCAGCACCTGGATCTAACTATGATTCTCAGACTGCTACTGTGATTGGTTGGGGCAGTTTAAGAGAAAGTAAGACCTCAATCTCTAGTAAAATTAAATCTTAACCTAAAAATCCAATTCCAGTGGGCCCACAACCTGCCATTCTACAGGAAGTCAACATCCCAATCTGGAGGAACAGTGATTGTAGATTAAAATACGGATCTGCTGCACCTGGAGGCATTGTAGATCATATGTTGTGCGCTGGTCAAGATAGTCGGGATTCATGTAGTGTAAGTTTTCTTCTTTTCTTCTCCTCTGTTAATGATTTTCACGTTTTTTCTTGCTTTGCCAGGGTGATTCCGGTGGTCCTTTGATGGTAAACAATGGCAAGTGGACACAAGTTGGCATTGTTTCCTGGGGCATTGGTTGCGGAAAAGGACAATACCCAGGTGTCTATACCAGAGTTGAAAAGTTCCTGCCTTGGATCCAGAAGAATATGAACAACTAACCTTGAATGAATTGCTCTTCGCTTAGAAATTAGTGACGCTTCAACTGTGACTTTCTAGCACATCTTTTGATCTTATTTATTTATAGTTTGTTTTTTCACTTGTAATAAATTATTGTGAACTACTTTGATTGTTATTTATTTGATTCGTTTACATCCGTTACTTTATGCTAATCTGCTTCCAGTTGCCTCAAGTCGGATTTGAGAGAACATTTGTTCCACCAAATTCATATCTGTCATGTCCATACATGAATAAATTAGATTATTGAATTGAATAAAATCATATTAATATCACCATGATATTGATGAAGTTCAAGGTTTCGAAAGTATCTATATCTTTTGCTCTTCTACGTTGACTAGCAGCTTTTCCTAGAAGTCTGCCAACTTGATTAACCTCATCTCTTGACAACCAATTTTGACACATGTTTATGATAATTTAGAGAATAATAAATAAGTGCAACTATCATCCTAGAAATTCTGCTTGTAAAACAACCAGAAAGGTTTTTATTTCAACGCTTGTATTTTATATTGTTATTGGTTCTTAGTAAAGTGTGAATTTTGGGAGCAACTTTGATACATGTAATGCCTTTCTTTGGCTTGGATCGAGATGATCCAGAAGGGTCAATGTCTTTCAAAATTGCGTTGATGATGAGATGTATCATGCTATTCTTGCTATTAAAGGCTTTAAAATCATTAAACTTTTACTAAATAAAACTGCAGTGCGCATAACGGCAGTTTTACGACTTTTTAATATCATTAATGGATGTTAGCAGAGTTAAGTAAAAAATAATTTTTAAGGTTCATCTAAAATAAAGAAGAAGATGAAATCATTATTTAATTAAGATTCAGTGTGACAATGAGCAGAAATAGTACTTAAAACTCTTTCTAGTAAAAATGCAAGAAAAACTTTGAATGCCGAAAAATGTTAATTTGAATTTTCCGAAATTTTCAACCAGACAACAAACACATACCACATACGTTACAGTCAATTAACGTCGAGAAAATTGGGGTAAAAGAGGCGGAGCGTCGTAATTTCAGTTGTCAACACTTGACACGATCATCTTTAAATCAGCATTCATACTTGCCACTTTATCGCATTCATTGTTAGTAACTAATTGATATGTGAAACACCCAGAAAGCATCGATTCCGGAGGCGTACAATGAGCAGACACGCAATGTATCACATTACAGAGCCAACGAAGCAACCACATAATATAATTAATGCTTTGAAACATTGGAAAAATGTTTTATTGCTCGTATTAGAATATGTACACAATTTCTACATTCTCTACCCTATTTCAATGTTATTATAATCTAATTATAAATCAGGAAGTATTTCACGTAAATAAATTAATAAAATATCTGCACTAAACTTACTCCCAGTGCGTTTTTTAGCTTCTAAATTAACAAATTATAGCTGGTAGTAAAAGTTTTTACTAGTTTTTACTCCGTTTTATATGGTTTACTACATTTTACTACACTTTCATCTTTGGTTTGACTCAAATTTAAAAAAGCCTCAGCCCAGAAACTATATTGATTTTCAAGAAGTTTAAAATAAAATTTGAAATTATCAAGGTATTTTCAAGAGTCTTTCTTGACTAATCGTGTAGGTGTAAGTCTGCACACGAGTATTTACGCAAAGAAAGGCCATCTGGTTTTCCGGCAATTTGATTTCAGTTTCAGGATGAAAATAGACATTACCACAAGCACCATAAGCGCTACATGCAATTACAAATTGCCAGACACCAAGCACACTCGGCAATTAAGATATTCTTCCAGAGGAACATCAAACAGGATAATAAAGATTGAAACAAATTTCCCAGCATCAGCATCATTGTCATCGTACAAGGAAACTTAATAATTAGTGTACAAGAACGACTTAACTTATAATGTCTGTTCTTGTTTGAGTTCCAACGCCCAGACATGTTGTGGCCATCCTGTACGCCCCTTGCTTCGTCGTGGGTTCATCATGGCATCTTCCAGCTAGGAACAGAAATGACAATTCCCTTCACCACTTCCACCAACAACACCCAGATTAAATAATTTAATCAGATAAGAAAGCATCATCTATTATAGACAACCATATGCACTTAGATTCCAATATGATGATAATTAGATTAATCTGAGTACTTTTCAGTGTTTTGCTTCATGCTTTCCAGATGAGGGATTCGTTCATAGATGATTTTCAGTGCGCATAGCGGAGGGTATTTATTGTGAAGGGTGCGTTTAGTGCGGTTTGAGTACTCATCGCATGCGAAATTCACACAATCAGATGCAGCAAGCAAATAAATATCAGTTTATCAGTACTAGAATAAGTAATATAGTAATGGTTTCTAATGGTAATTGACCTACCATCATGTCACACTTTAGTGGAGTGTGACTTTTATCTACACCAGCCGCACATGAATCTTGCATCTGCATCGCTGTTGCTTGGTGGTTTTGCTGCTGGGACTTCCGGCTGGTAGAGATGAGTTCTGCTTTGAAACCGCCTGCTGGGTCGTCGGTTTCCAGGACGCCAGTTAGGTAAGAGATGTAGGATGTTGCCAAACGAAGAGTTTTAATCTGTACCAATCCGGAATATCATTTTTTTTACTACCTAGCTTTTTGTGCTTACCTTAGATAATTTGGTATCCGCCGGAACATTCGGAATACAATCCCTCAGATCCGAATACGCATTGTTGATGGACATGGTACGACGCCGCTCCTTCTTGTTGGCTGTGGTGCGACGTTTCACCACGCGTACGAAGGGAGGATGTAGCGGAGGCGGCGCGTGATGATTGGACGTGTAATCATAATCTTTACATGTAAAATCGTGATGTGACCCAAAAACAAATGGTAATTTTCAGTAAAACAGAAAACAATTGAAAATTGTTTTATGTTTTATTTAATGCTTGATTGTGCGATAATTACCGGGGTATTGTGGTGTTCGATGCTCCGGTTGTGGATAGTTGAGTGGTGTGTAGATTTGGTACTGTCCAACTAGGGAGGAATGACCATTAGGCGATGGTGAATCAGTTCGTGGGCTGTTGGTCCAATAACTGGGTTCATCGTTTTGTTGTTGGATGCCATTACTATCTAAATATTATAAGATAGTAGTACAGCTCGTCAAATAAAGAAACATTCTCATACTGAGTCATTTATGTCATTTTTGCTAAAAGAGCGGCATAGTAGAATATGACAATTTAATTGCAAGCCTCTATTATAAAAAAGTTAAAAATTGTATCATTAATTAATTATTTTCTTGTAAAATGTCAACAATTCTTGATAACAATTCAAGTAGAGTAACACTACAATTCAAGTTTTTTACTTGTCTTATTCAGTTTCGTTCTTTACTGAAACAAAAACTGAATCAACATCTTAGTACAGCGGCTTTATCTGAGCAAATGTGACAGCAATTTGTTTGTTATTTCTTGTTTTTCTCTCATCAGTAAATGTAGAAGATGAAGCTGCTAATGTGTAACTACTGCACTTGAAACACTAGCTTACATTTTATTTACGTTTCAGTACGGTTGACTCAAATTGTTTTGCTTTTAGTAAATGTCACTTGTTGAACAAATGTTAAGTACTGTTCTATGCATTCTTATTATTACTGATTAAACGCTGAAGAAATACAACAATTCTTTGACATGAACTACACTCCATAATCAATTTAATGCAATTTAATATATTACCTGGTAAATATCCATGAGTATAACTTTGTGGTGGCATGTACGTATAATGATAAATTTCATGTGGATCACCCGGTGAACTTCCGTAAGACATTTTAACACCTTTGAACTAGAAATCAATTGTATTTCTAATCAACACTTTAGAACAACTTCTACATGAAGCCTTTGTTCTAGTAAACACTTTCTGTTTATTATGTCTACCCTAATTTTATTTATGAAGAGTTCGCTGGTAACTTGTACAACGTACATGTGCTATAATCAGTGAGTATTTGATCAGTATTAGGTAATGTGTAATATCTTTGGTTTGAGCTGATAGACTAGCGGATTACAACTAAATATTTTTCCCCACAGCGTTGGCAGAGTAGTTCTGCGTGGGCGTGTCAATGGTGAGTACCCAGTGTGCGCTCATTGGCGTCGCGACGCCGCCTGCCGCCGCTTATTTTTATTTCTACGTTATTCACAATTTCTACTCAATGTTGTAGCGCTGGATGACTGGATGGCGCCGTTTCTGTGGGTGGACTGACCACCACCACTTTCACTTACTTAATTCATATGCCAATGAGTGATTTTTCAAATATTTGCCAATTTTGTGAAATAAATAGATAAGAGAGTGGTGCTATAAAATATAATAGTTAACTGAATCTGGCAAGTTTTGTATTTGAGAGATCTTTTGAAGGAAGCTTCGCACTTGAAGAAATGAATGAATGAATTTCCAATTTGACACCGGACATGGAGAAGACACTTTGGTACAAGACATAACCTTGAAATTGCAACGTCTACAACCATGTCTTTGTTTGTTTGAATGGCTGAAGAAGGAACATCTAACAAGTGAAATGTAACCGATACCCTAATGCGTTTAAGATACTTTTCTTGTAAAATTTGGTGCCTCAAGGGTCACAAGTTGACTTTAAGAATTCAGACTTTCATTGTTTCCATTGAAGAGTAAATTTAATAAATTTATTGTGTTCTTTTGATCGGTTTGTTACCTTCTACTGATGTTAAGAAAAGAACGGATAACGAGAATATAATTAAATTGAAACTATATTATTAGGGTAATTTCTCAACTCAATTTCTAAGTAAAACTAAATCTGGTGGTTTGATTCTAGACTGAGGGTCTAGGTTTTCCGGACGGCGGGCCATTTTCAAGGTAAAAAAATTGCGCGGACCGCATATTGAATTTTGTTTGGTTTTAGTGTCTTCTTTTGTAGAATTGCTAATAAATATTAAACATCATCAATGTTAATTAATAGAACAATAGACTCTTCTGCCTCAAGATGCAGCGTAAGAAAGAAATTGACGTAAAAACACAAAGAAAACAATAATTTGTACAGCAGTAACGGCATGCTCCTGTTACAAGTTTGTTGTGTTTTTTAGATTAGGTTGGTGCTTTGACGAGCCGTCCCAAAGGTTGTTCGGGGCCGTTTACAGCTCGCGAGCCACTGTTCTAGACTCCCATGTAGTATTTTGTGGTAATTTCACATAACCCGGAACTTTTTTTCGAATTGCGCTTTAAACTTGGTAGCACTCATTAAAGGAAAAAAGCAGGAAGACACGTTTTAAAGTTTCAGACTCCAGAGTCGAAATTATCAGCGAAGGAAATTCGAAAAGTTGCAGAAAATTGCCTGGACAACGATCAAAAAGAAAAAAGTCCAGAGTGTAATTTCCTATAAATCTAGAACACAACGTTATCAATATTCTTCGAGTTAAACTTGTATTTTCTTTCGGATACTTTGAAGTTTTCGACGGTGTTTACACTGTTTGTGTATTTAAGAACTGCCGCGACGGCACGACCGGAATGTTTACAATTAAAAGCTCTATAAAAAGGTGTAATCATCCTGTATGCCGAAGCTAAAACTGCCAATGTCATGCTTAAGCTGCACACGTTTAACACGTGCATTAAACATTTAAATTTTACAACCCAATGCAGTAATTTCGAAAATTCCTTCAGTTTTATTTACGTAAATTTGATAAAAACAATGCTTAACGGTAGCAATGAACTTTCATCAAGCATATTTTATGACTTGTCCTTCTTCAGATCATAACTCTCATCTAAAACTGTTTCTTACCCAATTTTAGAAAAAAAAAAAACAAGGGAAGATTATAAATTGAATTTCCTCCCTACAGTCTACTCAAACGCAATGCAGCAATAATAATCTCGATTATTTTCTGTGGTGTTCATGGCTCGTGCTCTCGGCTTCTGTATGCTGGCTTTCAGTAGCAGAAGAAGACAAGGTACATCGCGCCCATCATCAGACGTTACTTAGTTGATTGCGTGGTAGTCTGGTTTGTGTCTTGGCTCGCGATAACTTTGCCGCCTCACAAGTTTATTTGATTATAGTTGAATTTGTAACCATACAGAACCGTATCAGAAGTTGCTGATGGATGAAAATATAATCGTGGAATTTATTTCAGAATAGAAAATTTAAGGCAAATCGATCTAGGTTTAGCGCAGATCATAAATAAGTGCCAAGTAATTACAACAAATAATACTTGAAGAAGAAGCTAATTTAATCAAGTCAAATTTTGGGAAAATTGAGAAATCATTTGTTGATAAATTCAGAGTGACACCCTAACAAATTCCCATTTTCCTCATTGCAATTCATCAGCCAGTGTTCAAGGTTTCCGATTTGGTACTCAATCGATTCAAATATTTACAAACTTGTCAACGAGATGGAAGAAGAGAAATTGCTACTCTTGATTCTTTTATAAACATTCAGTTTTTACTGATTACGAGAACAAAATGCCAATAACTCCGGATGTTTACCAGAAAATACAACGAAAACCCCGACTGAACGCACTTGAAATTTTCGAATATTGCAATTTTGATGACTTGAATCAAAGTACAGCGTGTAAGCAATAATTTTCTCCACGACAAGACATAAATTAAGACGAAGAGTTCAACACGGCGCCACATTCATACTCTGAAATTACAACTTTTCAGGTTCCCAGCCCGTCGGGGCCGAGACGCGCCACATCAAGCTCCGTCGGGTACAATCTCAAGTTGAAGATGAAACGCACTTTCATGCAAATGCTCAGCTCACTTGAAACCCGAAATGTCTGAAATTAAGATAATGCCATGTCAAGTATCTGGATCTGAAGAGAAACAAGCGGAAAAAAAAAACAGCTCAAGAGCAGGGTTATCAAACAAATTACAAACAGTAAAAGCAGCCAAAAAAGCTTCAATAACGCTGAGTGAATGAAGTGAATTCGTTTTAAAATACCGCTGCACGTAATCACTTCCAAGTGGAGTAATTAATATGATGTAGGCTGCCTGTTAAACTATGGGAATTGTTTTTTTCAGTGAATGTTCAGCAGAATAAGCACATATTCCAAGCAAGTGTGGGATTTTCCTTCATTTTAATTGAATTACGCAACTTATTGATTTCCTGCAATTGATTGACTTCCCGACAAGTCAAATCCGTGTTCAATTAAAGTGTTTTGTAGAAATTTGCATTCTACACACGCGCTTTCTAATGACGTGATGCTGTCCAATCCCTGGATTTATCAAACAGTAGGGGTTGTTATCGCCCGATCACGCGCTCGCCTCTGTGTGGACCACATGCAGACATTTGACGCAGACTTATCACTATAAAACGAATTGCCTCCGGTGTCTCAACATCAGTTGATTGGAAAACACCACCGAGAAAGTTCCTAACTTTATTTTCACTCTGCAGCATTATTAAGAATTGAAGCTTTGAAAGCAATTTGACTTTAGACTTCAGAATATCAAAGAAATGGAACGATTTGTGCTGCTTCTAAGTGTTTTGCTTTTGTTTCTAACTTTGGAGATTTGTTTTGCTAATACAAACGTAAAAAATTCAAATTTGCCACTTTTGTGAAAGCTTGGTAAATAGTATGTGTTTATTTTGTTTACAGGAAGATGTTGAAGTTGCCCCCAAGAAGAAATATGGCCAACTCTGGTTTGGTCCTCGTTTGGGCCGCAAGAAACGCACTCCTGAAAACTACAAAGTCTCCAGTCTTGAACGAGAGCAGCTTGAAGCTTTGATTGACTTAATCTATGATTCTCCTTGGTCTGTTGTTGCTGTTAATGGAAATGGTAAGTATTAATAATAATAAAACAAAATGTAAATCATACATGAGCGACATCTACACAAAACTAGCTTAGGTACTTTCCTTTTAGTAGTAGATATTGGATCGGTACAACTTTTAAATTGATCGGCTGTTTTCAGAAAACAAGAGATATGACGTAAATTTCGTCCCGCGACTTGGTCGAGGATCCGGTGAAGATGTTGTTGTCTCAGACATGCCAAACATGGGCTCTGAGCGTATGTTGCAAGATCCCGTGTTTGCCGGCGAGGTAATATCGCAGCGTTCACCGCCATTCGCACCTCGGCTGGGAAAACGCGTCTTGCCATTTTCACCACGATTAGGAAGAGAAAACTTCCAACCGGATCGATCTTAAACACTACAATTACCGATGACAAATACTCTACAAATTACAACTATGATTACATCTTGACGACAATCTTCTTCTTTAATCCGAACATAACGCAACTTATTCAACGTCAACCGCCAGCTGGATATCATTCTATGTAAACAAATATATTTCACCTATACGTCTCTCCAAAATGATTCTATACATTACAAGATGTGCTCTGCATTATTTATAATAAAGTTCATTAGATGAAAGTGTACACAGTTCGACTCTCGTCGAGTCCTCATCTCGAACAATTGTTCCTTCTTCACAAATATCTACAATTTATAATTGTAGATGTACATATTCATAGCAAAATATTGATAAATTGCCTCCAATTTCACAAGAATATCATCAATTGTTTTGGGGGCATGCACGAGGGAGGTATGAGGGTTGTAAAACATTCTGGCATTTAAGATAATTCAACAAAAATATCAAAATAAAATAGAATTAAAGGAAACTAAACTATAACTTTTGAAAACTTCGTTCTACTAGTTGCCAAGTAGTAACTTAAGTATGACCAGAGGAATGATACCAGGATTTATCACACTTGGTCCACCCTCAGAAAAGTCTCTTTTCATAGCTGAACAAACCATGAACATTGCCTTCAAGTTGCGCCGAGTACGATCGTAATTCAAAGCGGAGTTGACCAGCGTGCATCATAGATCTAATCAAAGAACAAAAAAGAATTGGCAAGGTATACATATAAAAATTTCGATAAGATATCACCTGAGGCCAGAAAGCGATTTAGAACCAATATCCTGGAATCCATGCCTCAATCCACACTGCAGATAAGGAACAAACCGAAGAACTGATCCTTTATCAACAATTGAACCACTAACACCTTGGGCTACTTTAAGTTTATCCATTTCACTGAAGAATAATAGAATTGATAGAAAAACCTTCGAATACAAAATTATTCTGCACTAACTTGTGGAAATATCTATTCATAGCAGATCCGCTTGCATCTTTACGATCCATCGCTTCTAAACTACCCATACCACGGTACTTCTTCAGTCTGACACCATCAGAGAAGAAATATTCACCTGGCGCTTCTGTCGTACCAGCCAACATTGATCCCATCATTACTGTTTGAAAGATATTCAAATATTGATCACATCCTTAAATTCATAAGAAATAAATTACCTGAAGATGCACCCAATGACAAAGCCTTGGTAATATGTCCAATTGAAGCAATTCCACCATCAGCAATCACTGGAACCCCAAATCTCGCCGAGTATTCCGATACCTTGTACACTGCAGTCGCTTGAGGACGACCAACCGCCATAACTTCCTGTGTTATGCAAATACTTCCGCTTCCCATGCCTACACGAAGAGCATCTACGCCAGCCTCGATTAAATTCTTCGCTTGTTTGATAGTAACCACTACGAAAGAATTTCTTGTAATATTTTAAACTTCAAAAACATGGTAATAAACTAACCATTTCCTCCAATAACTTGTAGATTAGGATATGTACTCTTGATGAACTTTATCATCTCAATTTGAAATACAGAATTACCTTGGGAAGAATCCAACACAACCACATCAACACCAGCATGTGCCAGCAGTACCAATCTGGCTTTATCTTCATCACGTGTGCCTATCGCAGCGCCAACTAACAACTGTTTATTTTCGTCCTTGGCAGCATAAGGATAACTACGGGCTTTCTTCAAGTCAGTGCGCGCCATCAATGCGACAAGATTACCATGCTCATCTACGATGGGAAGTTTGCCTTTTTTACTTTCTTCTAGAATGGCATTAGCTTGTACGAGTGTGACACCTGCTTGACCTGTTACTAATTTCGTAGTCATCACCTAATAATATTAAAACAATTATCAAAAACTGCCTTAATGCCAGAGAAAAAATCTTACATCTTTGAGAAGAATTTTATTTTGGTTATCCTTGCCTTCCATAAAGTCAATGTCTCTAGAAGTAACAATGCCGATGAGTTTACCACCTAATTTCCCAGATTCCGTAACGGGAATTCCACAAAAACCATGAGCTTTCTTTACGTTGTGAACATCTTCGACCTTGGGAGTAGAAAACACAACAGTAACATGCTGATAAAGTCGCTTGAACGTCGCAGGAAGCGAATAAAAATAGGTTTCATACGTAAATTGCTTACAGTATCACGTGGTGAAAGGACAACAGGATCTAATATGAATCCATGTTTATATTTTTTAACTTTGAGCACTTCATTGGCTTGATGTTCAGCTGAACAGTTGTGATGAATGATTCCAATGCCTCCACAAAGCTGGAAAAATCCGCATTGAACAACTTAGTCGCTAAAAAGTTACAAGTAACTTACAGCCATTGCTATAGCCATATCTGATTCAGTCACTGTATCCATTGGGGAAGATACTAAAGGTGCTTTGAGTGCGATTTTCTTAGTAAGATGTGTTGTTAAGTCCTAAGAAAACAGTTTAAACACAACTAAATCATTTCATGATTGTGTTAAATTTCAATGCTGTAAGTTGGCCCAAAAAACGGTTACAAACCAACGAAAACAAACATGCACATTCCGCGCGAGATAAACAAATTTTGTTTTTCTTTCTCCAACTTTATATTGAATCACTTATTAATTGTTTGAATAAACTTACTACTTGGTCCGCTGGAAAGTCGATGTATCCTGGCAAAATAATAAAGTCACTAAAAATAAACATTATTTATATTAGCACTTGCAATATCATGCAGTGGTAGTGCAGTGTACTTGTGTAGTTCTCTTCATCAGCTCAATACTCACTTGTAAGTGATCCCATTGCCAGTATTGATCATGTCCTTTGCAGACATCCCATCCTCCAAACATTCATTATCACCAATATGTGTAGAAGCCATCTAAAGAAAAGGTCCAGTTAGATTCCCATTGAGGCAAGTTGTGTTGTAATTGAACTAATGAGTAATACACTTGCATTCAATGAAAACAAAATAAGTTTTATCTCTTACGGATCGAATTACGGTAGTGTTTGTTTACAAAAATTTTGAACGAAATTGTTTGCGATGTTGTATCCAATTTATCGCATCGAGAAAAAGAAAACTGCGCCTTGACACACACAGAAATTGATCCAAGTGATTCTGTAATGGATAATTTGTCAAATTGAATTGCGTGCGACTATTCAAATTTACTTCGTAATTTAAACTAATTACGAAGCCTTAATTGTCGCTTCTCATGAAGCATAAACATCATTATTGAGCCATTAATTTCCCGTATCACCTGCACAATGGTAATTACAAGGTTTTAATTAATTGTCAATTGAGTTTCACTTGTTTGCTTCACATCTCCACGTGGTAGTGCGATTAAGGTTATCTAGTATTCCACCGTAGAAAATCAATACGCGGCGTGCGCTCGAACAAATTATTCAAACCAACTCATTATAATGAGATGATTTATGGGAATGTCACAGGGCTGCAATGTATTTGATGATGATGATTAAATTTACCTTTGATTTATAAAGGTTTGGCAAGTCGAATCGGCTTCTATTTCGTTTTGAGTGTTTCTTAAGTTGGCGAAGAAGCCAAGAATCGAGCACGCAGCGTCGGCGGGCAACGAGTTGCTTCTGCGGCGAGCAGCAACGAGTTGACGACGAATGACAAGGAATTCAAGTTGAGATTTTTCCGCCAAAAATTAGGAGGTGGTAACATTTCAAAATTGTTTAATATCTGATTTGGGCAAAGATAAGAGTCGTAATAACCTCCTGCAAATTTCTAAAGATTATTAATATATTTTCCTTGTTTCATAGTAGTTTTGTACGAATTACATTAATTACAACTCTGATTATAAATTAAACGTGTTGAGGTTGGCAACCCAAAATACATCTTGCAGTTTTACAATCGCAATTCAAAATTCAACAGCTTTGTCTTAATATAAACTTTCATATCATGTCTGTATTAAACAATATATAATTTATTAGCCAGCAGATTGTAAGGTATATATCCATCTGTGTATGATACATATAAAAATAAACCCAAAAATCCAACTAAACAACCTGTGATTAATTCCGGATATTGACACATTATACGAAAAGCAGTCCTCAATATGAACACAATCATTAAGCATATAATACAAAAACCTATCAGAAAAGTAAGCTTCACTTTTTAGTCATTTACTAAGTAGCGTAACCCGGGAATCCTTGTCCTAGAGAGCTGTGAATCCAATTTGCAACAAAACGAAGCATTTCCTCCTCAGGTTCGGTTTCGTGTTCATTGCGTGTGTATGCTTTTGTTCAACCAACCTGCACTACACTTACAGCCTATACACTCCTTTTGCTCGAGACGCGGTATTCGTTTTAAAATCCTAATATACATGTACAATTAAAATATATCAAATTATAAAAACATCGCTAGGAGTACTGGGTATAAATATTTGTGCGTCCTAGTCGGTCAAATTGCGTTTTTGGCGTCCGACTGAAACGATACGATGTAGATTATGATCGTTCGTACAAAAATTTGTACTTAATCGTTATCTATACAAATGTGATGTCGCTTTAATCGAGGCGTAAATTTTGCAAATTCGTATGCACAAATGAAATAAATGTGCAAGAGAATAAACGGATACTGTTAGTACATGATATGATATCAAGAAAATAATCTAACTGTAGAAGTTACTTTAAAAATATTGTGGTAGATGTAAAATAAATATGAGATGTTAGTACAATTACCTATCAGATGTTAAAAAATGATATAAATCTTTCTATTCTTAATAAGTAGGCAATATTTAACTGGGGATCGCGTGAAGTCCGAGAGCGACTAAACTAAAACGTCAAAAATAAAATTTAGAAATTCAGCGAATCGGATCTCCAATTGGTTCCAAGCTAAAATCTCTACACGAGAAGCATCGTATTAGCATTGTCAAGTGTTTTTAAGTATAAATCTTTGGTTGTGATTGCTCGGCAAACTCCTACCGTCTGTGTCCCCCGTGGTCAAATCATGTCCTTGACACAATCCGTATCCAACTCCTGAATGAGAAACTTCATAAACGCCATCTCCTTCCTCGCATTATCAAACATGGTCCGCGGATCAGTCGCGGTACATCGCAGACAATTAGGCGCAAATACCATCGCCAGGTTAGCCGCGTCCATCTTGGTATGCTGCACAACCTCAGGCTTATCGAAAGACTGCAGAAACCTAATAAGGTAACAAAGAACCATTCGATGCAATGTAGGCAACCTTAGAACCAAATCGCAGGCCTTCCGCGCCGTCATCGGTTCTTGTACACATTCCGGATACAAATGATCCGGAATCAAAGGTTCATACAGCTCTCTCAGCCAGAGTTTTAACAAGTTAGCAGGGACATGTGCGTCGCTTGGTTCGGTGAAGACCCAATGGTCCATCTGTACCTTCAATCGCGAGACTTCGTCCACATCAGCTGAAACTCGAAAGATGCCTTCTGTAGTTCGTCCTTGTAGTCGAAGGACTTGCTGAGAGAGCTCAACCTGCGGCCAGGGAAGTTTCCTATTTGGCCATCGTGGAGCTTGTAGCTGCATGACCTCTCGAAGGGTGTTGCCGAAGAGACTAGCTTGGAAGATCTGCGTTCTTGCAGCTTCGATATCATCAACTTGTGGACGCCTCGCCGTCTTCTTTCCACCAAAACCGATGCGTTCAAGACGTTGGCACGCCACAGTCGCGTAGTGATTAACCTGCACGTGCAGAGGCCAACGATTCACATCGGGAAACACTCTGGAAAATGTAGGATCTCTGTGTCGATTAAGATAGCCTAAGAGCGCAGGTTGGAAGGTTTGTGAAGGTGGAATGAAGTTCAACGCGATCGTTAGCAACTCCCAACCACGTAGAATAGACTCCCGACGAGGATTCTCGGTGGTCTGACGACAAAGCTGTACATAAAGCTCATCCCGCAGTAGAGCTTGGGCGTGCGCCGCGGATAAAATCTCAACCAGAACTGAATTTAACGACACTCCAGGTCGTGCTTTACGATCTCCCATGTACACCTGCACTTGTCGAAACATCTCCAACGCTTGTTTAGTCACTGGTTTAGTTGATGCCAACAATGGCCTTTGAAGACTACGACTGGACCAACTTAATAACTCCCGAACACTTGCCTTACGCCTGAAGAGACCTCGTCCACCGAGATTGAGATTGTCAGCTGCAAATTTCTCCATGTCTTCTTCACGTTCGGGTTGCATTGGTGGATCTGCCAAAGGTTTGAGATTCAGTGGGGCGGCAGGGACTCTCTCTCTTGGCGGTTCTGGAACTTGTGCAGGGAGGTTGAGATACTCCACAGCTCTGAGTCGATGATGCGGGAGGTAAGTACCTTCCGATTGGTCAGAATCTTCATTGTCAGGTTCATGTCCTACAAATAAATCATTTTACTGTTGATTGAATGTATGGGATGCTTGTTAGATGTTTATACCTGTCAATGATTCACTTCCACTATCTGAATGTTCACTATCACTATCTCTGCTGTTATTCAACAAGAAATGCTCCAAAGGCAGCAAATGTGAGTCATGCCAATTGGAGTAAAGTGGCCCATCTGGGCCCCCATGTTGACTAAAACTACTACTCCGACACAAATCACTACTCTTTCTCCTCAGCTGTGGTGTACTTGCACTCAAACTCAACACTTGCCCTCTTGCAGACTCTCCAGTTTGTGTTCCTTGATGACTTGTTGACACAGGTGAACAATCTGTGTTATGTTTCAGAGTTTGCAACTTTGCCAGTGGGATAATGTCACAGTTGCTGGGCTTATGCCACACTGTCCTCTGAGAGCTGGCATTGTAGTAATAAAACCTGGAAGTATTTACATCAAACAACTCCCACCATTGGTTGGAGTCTGTGCGTTTCACCGGCACTCCTTCAGGAGGATCCCAGACACACTCGCCTGTCGCCAGGTTGGCGTACATGTGCTCGCCGGTCTTCGGCTCGATGATCTCGACCCATTCTACCAGCCTATAAAGAAATAACTGTTGCATTTCAACATGGACTTTGCATATGATGCCCACATGTGCGGAATTTGCAATCGCTGATGCGGGCGTGTCGATAATCCTATCGATTGTGCTCACCTGCTAGAAGCCATTTTTCGATACGAAGATGCAGTGTGACGGCAATGTACATGGGGCGACTTCAGCTGGCCGACATGACATCGTCTTGTGCGCGTAGTGGGTGCAAAGACGCGCCGCGGAAGAACCTCAGACGGGGGATGTGATTTGCATTATTATTGTGAACTCGGAAAGCACAACAAGACGAGTATTATTGACCTATAATGGCACCAGACGGTGCAGAGTTAGGCCACTGAGCAAACATTACACTTCGAACCTACATCCCTCTTACGGCTCGGCGACACAACTATTCTCAGTGAAACTTTAGGCAAACAAACAAACAAATCCGAAATAATAACAAATCTTGAAAAACGTAAACAAATTCAATATTAATTTACTGTGTGACTATGAAGCAAGTTGTATTAATACAACCGAGAATGTTTTATTTCATGTTTTACAATAATAGACATATTAAAAAGCACACAGCCTTCAAAACCTAGGCACTTTTGAGCAGTTTTAAAAGAAAATCCATTCAAAAACGTAGTATTAAAAATTTATACCACGTAATATTTCTCGCAAATCAAATCTCATCTCAACTCACATTATAAATATTTCCTGCATAAATCAACTATTCAATGAACACATCAATTCTTTACATTCATATGCAATTCTGCCACTGTTTGTCAATTGCAAACAAAAGAACTGCGAGAATTGTTAAAATAGTTTATACATCCTTGACTTTTATAGACTACCCGGTACTAACTATTCAAGTGACAGCTATACTTAAGTCAATTCCATTAAATATGATCTTTACAGTTGCCACGTGGACGTTTTAAATAGACTAGATTAACTTAAACGAAGTAGGAGATGTACTCATGTGGCATCACACCACGTCGCGGATAAAACGTATGATTGACGGAGTAGTTGAGTAGATTCGTTATGTTCGACGTGTAGATGTCGGCAAAACGGAAGAGACGTCTTGAGAAGTACGTAGGGTTATGATATGTCCGGAACACGCTGCCGAATTGTTTATTGAAGACGCACTTTATGTCATTTCTGCAGAACAACAAAGTATAAATATGGAAAGATATTCATCATTAGAATTTTTTTACCGAAGTTGATCTCTTTCTGTCATCCATTTTGCGAGCATTTGTTGTTCAGCTTCATCTTCACAATCTTGATGGTCTTCAATCAGTTGAGTCAGCATTTGTAACCAATTGGCGTTTTGTTTAAATTGTTGATTGTTTAACGTGTCAATTTCGTGCTAGAATTGATTGAATGTTGTCAAAGAATGTTTAAACAAGTCTCTCCAGTTTCGCTTTTACCTCTAATTCATAGATAATGGCACCTGTTCTCCAGCCATGTTCTAGAGTGACATCAGCTAAATCACTGTATGGATGATCTCCAAAATACAACACTTGATGTCCTCTCCATCCAGTCAACTCCTGCAGCTGCTTCACAGTTCCTTCATAATAGATGGTACCTTTTTCGAGTTTGTGTACCCTGTCCCAGATATGCGTGCCACTTCGCTCATCGTACACCCTAATAGGACGCGATTCATCTGTGAAAAACTTCGGTTTGCGTGCCTGCACAATGACGACGTCAAAATATTCTTTCCAATCCTTCCCAACCAATAATTCCATGCCCTTATTACTGAAATTACATTAGAAAACACACTAAGTTTGTTTCTGTTGTCGGTAGGGTTGCCTAACTTACACAAATTTATATGGACTGTTCGTTACCAGGAACAGCTTCTTATCTGCATTCTTCAATCGATTAAAGAAATCCCTCAATTCCTTGTTGTATTCAATGTAGTCCGGCACGTTTTGTGCTACTACTTTATGCATGACGGGATGAGAACTCCTCACTGAACTTTTCACATCTCTGAAGAGAATTTCCGGATGGTAATCGATGTGGTTCTTCTCGAAATAATCAGTTACGTTGCATAGCAGTCCCATTTCCGGGACGGAGAAGAGGTCAGCGAGCTGCACCATCTTGGAGTGCGAGCCCTGCAAGATTAACTATTCGCGTGTGGAATTAGGGATCTTCTAACATATTCAATTGTTATACCTGCGCCGATTTGCTGTTACCTTCGACATATGCGATCGGGATGATGCGGTTCTTGTAGAGACGAAGAACTTCGTCATTTTGCAGAGGTTGCAATCCACGGTAAACTGATCCGAGTTGAATTTGCAGGAAAGAGTCCAGTTTCAATAGGACTCCTTTCTCAATGTCGTAATGTAGGCCTCGCACGGCGAATCCAGGTTTATACTCTAGTTTTTCAATGTCCCTAGGATACTGCAAATTGAGAAAATTTTGACGTATTTTAATTAATAGTTAGGCGGAGTTATTATGAAAAGAGTGGAATTAAATGTCAATATTGTAACTGAGAAGGTAATTAGTAGTTGTTGATTGACTTTGTTTTTTGAAACTTTGAAGGTTGCAACAACAAAAATAAGTCTCTCACCTTGTACTGTTCTATTAATGTCTGTCTGGCCAAGTTGTAGAGGAGGTAATCCATGGAAGGTTTGTAACAAGCCAAGGTGTAATCATAGTCAAAGCCATAGACATTGACTTCCTTCAGGTCCAGCTCATTACAAGCAAACACAGCCTGGACATTCACATCTTTTGGCAGTTTTTTAGCTTCAAAACAATTGAATACGTTTTCCCATTTCCTCACAACGCAAGAAAATACAACTTATAATACAGGAATCTATTAAGAACTTACATTTACACTTATCCCAGCTTCTTCTGTAGGCATTCTCCAGCCTCTCAATTGAATGAAACCGTTTTTGAACACTGTCGGCAAGGACTGCATCGACGATTCGTAATTTCGATGACAAATGCGCTGCGCGAGTTACGAGGATCCTGCATGGCAACATCTCTGTTCCTGATAATGCAGGATGCTAACTGAAATAGATAGCTCACTGGCGCCTAGGTTCGAGACATGTATTCCCACACGCCGTCGCTCGCTGAGTGAGCGTGTGCGAGATTTTTGTCTATGCGGCGTGCGTAGTGCAAATAGTCAAGTGGAGGAGGGCGCGCATGCGAGTGAAATATTGCAACATATGCATCAACCGTGTGGTTGCTCTTGAACTCAGCGTTGAAAACATATTAATTTAAGTAATTTAGATTCATTCCCACATCTAGGAAGCACCGAGTAGACAACAATTTAACAGAGTATTTGATAGACTAGTAGCATAGACTCTTTATGAGAGGCATTAAGCGGTGTTTGTGTAACAGTTATTGTTATTTGGAATAGTCTAGGGTATTACAGGAATGTAATTCATTAATTTAACAAGTAAAACATTGCTAAATTGATTTCCTGTTATTGATCAATATAACCTCAAAAAGCCTCAAACGATCTAGTTTTCTTACTTGAAATTGACTTTTCAATAGAAACTTGTTCATAGTATAATAATCCCGTTCATATTATCTCAACCAGAATAATATGAATAACGACCCCGTTCGGATTGTCCCATTGTATGTCTCGACAGTTCGCTACTCTTCCGTACTCCTAAGTAGATTAACAGATTACTAATGATCATCTGCAGAGTACCTGGGATTACCGCATGCAGTGAATCCAATTGGATTTGCGATAGCTTCGGAACGCCCGATGTTCCAAACGTAGCGAGGTGTACCACAAAACCAACTCCCACAATCAATTCGCTGCTTAAATAACAATTATCTAATAAATGATCATTGATTTTATAGTTCAAGTTCAAGCTATCAATACATATAAGAAATACCAGTGGGTAATACATCCATTGTTATAAGTTCCATCACATACTCTTCAAACCTTTCTTGCGACGGCAAGGGAACATTTGTAGGAAGCCATCTTTGATTAGAAATGAAATTCTGAATTCCTTGCATGAGTATAACAAACTGCTCGCTATTAATTCCTCTTTCCTCCACTGGATCCGCGGCTTTGATCAATCGCTCAAGAAATCCCGGTGACCAGTTATGTTCATAATAAGACTCGTCCTCTAAAGCTACAAATATTCTAGACAATAATTGATTTTAATTAGAAATAAAGATAAGAACAAACCCTTGGCAAGTTCCTTATCGTCGCTAATCCCTCCATTTTGTTCATACCTCATATAGACACTCCAAACATATTTAATAATATCGTCCACCACTTCTGCGCAGTTCTGTTGCGTAATGGAATTGAAGTGTACTTTAACTAATTTATCACAGCCAGCTTCAGAGAAATCAATTTCTCTTTGTGCAAATGCGGATTGTAGATCTTTGGGGGTCGCAGTTCTATTTGGGTTGGGGGGTGGTTCTTGTAGTGATGATGAATCATTCCAAAAATGTGTTAGTTTACTGAGAAGACGCGAGAATAAAGAGGAACTCATTGCTTTCGATTTGATGTTGTAAACAGCAACTGGGTAACTTGTAGCAAAGTAGGTGACCTTCAGGTATAAACGAAACCAGATTGGTTAGCTGGTGGACTGCTGGCGAAACGGATATCCACATGGGCGGAAAATAACTGAGTTTGCAATTTTCTGTCATTATCTCAGTAAATTATACGATAAATAAAGAAAATGAAGCAAACCAATAGTTCACTATAGGCAATACAAATAGCACAATTACATCATGCAAAACTCATCTGGAAACACCTCGTAAGACACAAGATCAAGCACAAAACTTTCAATCCTCTCCTGGGTTGGCAGAGGTAAATTCGAAGGAAGCCATCTTTGATTGGAAAGAAATGATGCAAGCCCTTCCCGGACGACAATAAACTGTTCAGCAATGATTCCTTTTTTTCTGGTCGGGATCAGCTGCTTCAATCAAACGCCAAAGAAAACCCGCTGACCAATTGTGTTTATAAGGTGAATTATGTTCCAAGGCTATAAATAAATTATGTTACTACATACCCTCATAAAATTATTTAAGAACTAACCTTGTGCAAGTTGTCCTTCAAGAATAACCCCGTCCCGTTCAAACTTGTTGAAAGCACCCAAACAGTTTTCGATAATATATTCCACAGTCGTTACTTTGTAATCGTGTGAAATCAAATTCATATGAATTTTGATTATTTTTGCACAACAAGGAAGAGATATTGGTGTGTTTTTCTGTGTGAACACTTCTTGTAAGTCTTCTGCAGTAATGTAGACATCTTCGTTTCCTCCTGGTAATGTTTTGGCGTGCTGAAAATAATGAATGCCAATAGCTTGTTATTTTATTGATAAAACGTGAGAACCAAGGAGGACTCATTGTTTGAACTGCATCTTGAAGCTTCTAGTTGGCTTTATGCGGGTTCATGTCAGCCGAACAGCTGATTTCAGTTTCAAGGACATTTTATTTATATAGTATTTGTGTAATAATATTATTGTGTTTATAACTACATCATGGAAAACCCATCAGGAAATACCTCATAAGACACAAGATCAACCACAAAACTTTCAATCCTCTCCTGGGTTGGCAAAGGAAGGTTTGAAGGAAGCCATCTTTGATTAGAAATAAAGGCAGCAATCCCTTCCCGTAGTACAATAAACTGCTCATTGTTAATTCCTTTTTTCTGATCGGGATCAGCTGCTTCAATTAAACGGCCAAGGAAACCCGAAGACCAGTCGTGTTTATAAGGAGAATTGCATTCCAATGCTGTAAATACCATCGCTAATTAGAAAAATAAATTTATTTCTGAAAATGTACCAATTGACCTTCTCCAAGTTTTCCTTCTGGAATAATCCCACCATCTTCAAACTTTTTGAATGTATCAAGAACATTACCAATGATATAATCCACCGTATGAATAACGTATTTGTGCGTTGTTAGATTCAAATGTATTCTGACTATTTTTTCACAACATGGTTCAGATAATTCAACTGCTTGCAGCGCAAACACAGCTTGCAGATCTTTTGCGGTGACATATTCATTTTCGCGGCCAGTCGTGGAATTGCTTTGTCGTTGAGAAGTCGACGCGGACCACCAAAGGCTTGTTATTTTATTGAGTAGGCGTGAAAACCAAGGAGGGCTCATTATTCTTGGAATGAATGCACGCAACTGATGAGTTTTTCATGAGCTGTTGGAAAATAAAACGCCCAAAGTGTGACGCATTCAGGGAATCTCGAAAATACCACAGAGACCACAACGATCTAACTCGATAATAATCATGTTATTAATTATAATTACTTTTGTTTTTGATTGATTAAATAGCATAAGCACGTGTTAATGTTGAAACATACGTTTGCGGTTAATTGTTGTCTTAGTTTTTTTGAATTGATTTGTTTACATCTTTGTGGAAATTCATCCAAGATTAAAAGCATATTATTTGAAATTACAGTTTGTTGGTGGTGTTTTCACAGGCTTATACCTTTGCAAAACACAAATAAGGATATTAAATTTCAAGATAATGATGTTATTTCACATTGCGTCCGGTGCTCCTATTGGTTTCCCACTTGTTAGTAAATGCAAAATCAGCACCTGTGCCTAATTGGCATCAACTTCAGCCAACTGCTCTTTTCATCGCAGTTTTCTGTTGCAGCGTGCTTGCGTAAAGCCTTTTTAATAATCCATACTTGAAATTCCAGATGCAAGGATTCGAGGAAATTCTTTGGGTGCCCGGTGTACTTGGTATGAAAGGCAAATTTGATTCCAAAATCTTTAACGCTCTACCAGACGTATCTAGACTTCAAGAAGTATTTGCCAAAATGACGGAATTGAAACTTGGTCTTCCCAAATGCGAGCCGAAATGCCTGGAGAAAAGTAGGGAACATATAAAGAAAGCCGGACAATATGCAAAAGTGGAAAATTATAAAGATGCATTTCCTGAAATCAATATGGGCTTTAGTTGTGTACCACAAAATGATCGTAAGTTAGCCGTTTTATGATTAAGAAGCCGAAATGTATGATGGTCGGTGATGCATGCTTATTCAATGTTCTTTGGTGCAGTACTGGGTGACAGGATTGTAAATCGCTTACTTAATCTGCGCATAATCATGTTCATGGAAATGAAAAAATACAGACATGCACTGGACGATATTCTCGTGTTGAGAAAAAGACCTGGTGCGGATCTTAATGATCTTACCTCGAAGCAATTGGAAATTTCGGTGAAACTATCGTCTTTAATTGAACGCCCTCAATTAGAAGAGTTCGCTTGGAAGTCGGGAAATAGCAAATACCCGGCATTGTCCCACAAAGTCACTATAAAGAGTAATTCCCAAAAAGGCAGACATATTGTCGCGATTGAAGATATTGCGGCAGGCGAGATAATTGGCGTTGAAACACCATTTGCAGCTTTTATAAACACCTCTGGGATCTGTGCTCATTGTGGTATATCTAACGAGAACGTCTCCTACTTCTGTCATAAATGTCCTGCTGAATTCTGCAGCATGACATGCCTGGAGAACGCAAAGTTATACCATACCTATGAATGTGGTCTACGTCCGGATGTTGCATCCACCATGGGCGTAGTTCTGCGGATGATCACGCAGAGGACATTACAGCAGGTGATTGATGATGAACGGGAGGCACAAGACGATGAAAATACCAAGAATGACGGGGTTTACAAATCCGATGATTACTACAACGTCCAACTATTGATTCAACATGAAGTTCCCGAGCTTCTGTTTGAGCTAACATTGACTGCCGCGATGATGTTGCAATTCCTCCGCGAGACAAGATATTTCCAGCAGCATGGAAAAGCTTCCTTATGCAAGAAGGAGGTATTTGTTGGGAAGCTACTGATGAAATATTTGCTAATTGTGAGATTCAATGGGTATTCTATTCTGAAATCTAGTGTAGCAGAAATAGGTACCGCAATTTATCCAACTCTAGCTCTGATTAATTACTCATGTGATCCAACAGTGAGAGGGTAATAAATTAGTCCTCGATTAGACCAAAATAAGAATGACGTGAATGTATTATTTAGGTATTATGTAAAGAAGAATCTTGTGCTTCGTAACATGAGACCCATCTCAGCCGGGGAGGAAATCACCCTAAGTTACATATCGCACAGAAACTACACTTCTGTCGAGAGAACAAAGCGCACTCCATTGTTCAAGTTTTACAAATTCGAGTGCAAGTGTCGGGCTTGTGAAGAAAACTGGCCTACCATTTTTGAGCAGGATGATTCTACGATACGACTTCTATGCAAATGTGGTGAGATAATTAATTGTAAATCTGCTTACCCACGGCGGTGTCCTCAGTGCAAGAAAAGGAAATATGTCGAAGTTGCTATGAATAAACTATTGGCAAGTCATCTCAACTAAACACAAGCTTAAGAAGTAATTTCCAGAATATATACAATAACTTTCTTTTCGGTATAGGAATTGGCAGATATCGAAAGCCTAGCAGAATCAATGCAAGCTTTTGGCAATTCTGATGCAGCTCGTAACCAGTTACTCCCTGCAATTGACGAGATCTTCAAATATTTTGCTATGCCCTGTCCTACTCGGGTCGCTATGGCGCAGGATCTTCTCTGGGAAACTTTCGCAAACGACGCAGTGAAGCACGACCGGTATTAGAATGTTAGCACATTGCATATTTCTCGACTTAAGATGTTCTAATGTTCACGAATAATTGAATACATTTGCTTATGTTTTATATCACATTCTTAGATATTACTTGCAAACTATTCGATTTTAAGCTGCTTTTATAATTTATGAGGTTCCAATTGGATATCTTTTTTAAAGCTGATTGGCATTACATTAAATCTATACAAGCACATAAATTCCTAGTATTTTGCCAGAAATTCAGTTAATTCACACACGAAAATATACATTGTATAATATTTCACTATTTTAAATATCAAACTTACTTTATAAGACTAATACCGATCAATTCGATGCGATTAAACTAGTTAAGTAGTTGTCATTTGTTTAAAATTGTCTTAAAGATGCTGATACTCGATGGAACTTATAACAAAATTACTAAGTTCACTTCTGTTCAAATTATTCCGATTTAGAATCGTCAATCAGTAAAATATAATTTGACTGATAACCTGAGTCAATTATGAGAATATCTTTCTTCTAGCTTGTCAATTATTTAAATTGTTTTATATATTATTGTTATTCCCCAGAGGAAATACTTGTGTTACCTCACCGATTCCCTTTGTACAACCCTCTCTAAACAACAATCTCTGCCCTACTGTAACGAATTCCGGATGAGTCTTAAACTTAAATAGAACCGAGGCGGTGTCATTAGTCTGAATCGAGTCCAGACCAAAAATCCCCAAGATCTGCGCTGTCTGCCTGATATTCCCGATGTACACTGTTGTCTGGAAGCCGTAATGTAGAGGTGTCGAATGCGACAGCACTGAGACTGATGCTTGGAAGTACAAACAACCCATCTCCTCCTCTTCATCTGAAATCATCACCATTCCGTTCCGAACGTAATCTATATGTGGTGTTAATGAAATCGACGCGCTTTGACCAGCCCTTACTACTCTACAAGGAACCCGGTTCCTTTGAATTGATTTGATTGTCACCTTCTGGAAGGAACCATCTTTAACAGGACCTATTTGCATCCGCATGCCTTCAGTAATAACACCTTTGGTTAGAAGCCCGCCGAAGATACGGTCATCCCCAGCGCGGAAATTCTCATCGATTTGAAACTCTGGCGATTCTTGTTCCAACCTCTCCCTTTCTTTCGCACTTACGCCAGGTGGAAGAACGTGGAGGAATTTCAGAAGGAGATCAAGACCTTTTCCAGTTACACTAGACACGCAGAAAATGGGGACAATGTTATGGCTTAGTTGGTTTGAACAAGCTGTGATGACATCATCGATGCTGTTGACAATGAGAGGTACCCGACAGCTGCCTGCTTGCTTTAAAAGTGTTTGTGCGCTTTCCAACGTTGCTTCGCAGGAGGTGAGGTCTATTTTGGTGATGACGATGAAGAATGGCACGTTGAGAGCTATCGCAATACTCAAGTGTTCTTGTGTCATCCCCACAGCACCAGCAGTGCCAGAAATCTAACAAAACGAAAGAAATCCTCCAGGTAACAGAAAAACACAAATCTAACAATCTCTTACAACAAGCATAGCGTGATGTGGTACATATCCCGACAATCCTTGAATTGTCGTCCGAAGGTACTTCCTATGTCCTGCCAAGTCCAAAAACGTGACCAGTTTCGTAGAAACGTCACAAATTTCTTCTGCTGTCATCAATTCATTGTAGCTGTAATTGATGACACTACCCTTGGAGTTAAATCCGAGGATTTCATGGCTGATTGAAGATGTCCTCCCACTTTGCACTTCGTGCAAGTGCCGGAACATGTTCAGACGAGCTTTGCCTCTGCCATTATCGAGAGTTCCCTGAGTGAGAACTCCGAGAAGTGTGGATTTGCCAGCATCTGCATTGCCAAGGACAGCAACCCGGATTTCGATGTTGTTTTGATCGTCGGGAATCTGAGGAAAGGTCAATATTGAACTCTAGATCATAATAATATATAACGATAAAGCACCTTTCGTACTAGTACTTCACAAACATGTTTTCCATTTTCTAAACAACGATTACGAATGATTGTTGTGGTAGCATCCAACTTGATTGCCATTTGTTCCAGTGTTTGCAAACTATCCTTCATCTCTTTAAGTGGTAGCCCGGTCAATACTCCATTATCTTCAACTCCAATTTGGTAAATTGCCTCGCCTTGACCTTCTCGTAACCGCCATTTCATCTGATTTAAGAGGTATGAAATTATTCGATTTACTTTGGTTGTTTGTTAAGTATTCGAATTATGTTTGCATAAAAACCGCTTTGTGCGAGTAATATCTCAAAAACTAGCTTGGTTTTAAGTTTAAAAAAGTATATTAAATAAGCTGATATTACAGTATCTTTCGTACAAATTTGTCATGCGACTTCAGTTTCCTAGCGGCAATGACTATGAAACACACGCACACATATTTAAGTTGTATGATATTGCACTAAATTATCCAAATGATTGATAATGCATGGAAAAACAGGAATTAGATATTCGACGATGAAGTTTGAAAGAATTTAAATTACCTGTGTCACCAAATGTTGAAACCGTTGTTTTGTGGGATTTACAATTTTCAGTTTGTACTCAATATTTCCTAGTTGCGGCTCAGGTGGTAGTTTTGATTGCTCATTATTGATGTTGGATTGATGCATATTGCACATAATGTCATCATCCAAGTCACTGATAACATCATCCATGTGAATATCATCTGATCCAGGATCAAACAGTCCCAGAAAAGACTCCATTCTTTCCTTCTTAATTTCTGTAAAAGAATAGAACTAGTATCACACTGTTTTCACTGTTACTATATGCAGACTGCTCAACAAGTCAAGCAACTCAAGCAAATTATGCAAGAATAAGAAGTTGAATTCACACTTGTAAGTCGTTGTAAAGTGAAAGTATCTCCACTTAAATGTTACTTGCTCAATGCACTCAGTGTTAACAGCTAGCGCTAACTAATGAACTGCATTAACTATCATTATTCGGAGTGTACTCACGATCGCACGATAATGGGGCCTTGTGAAATGAGTGAACGATAGAAGGCGATACTGAGTGCACTACCGTAATAATCTAGATTCGCGATAATCACCACGTATCAATATCGCAAACAAAGGCCCACGGTGGCGCAAAGCGGTTTGAATTTTGTACGTTGCTAGCGTCGCTTACCTGTTTCTATTATTGTTTACAAGCTGTTTGGCTGGTTACAATGGACGGAAGCTAGTGGCGCGCGGGTCAAATTCTATTTGCGGCACTCCTAAATTTATCGATGCCTGCCGCCTGCTGAATCCGCTACCCGTGTTGTCGGCGATTGCATCACGTAGTGAAAACGGTGGTAACGATTCCTAGCAACAGGAACGATGCAAGCGATGCATTTCCGAGCTGCAGGTCTGCTGGTGTTGACATTTCTCAGACGCAGTGGCGGCGCGCGGCAAGGTCACGATCAGCGCACGCGAACTGGATAAGTTTTTCTTCTCCTATAAATTCGATTGCTACTTTTTATCTGTGCTATTATTAGAACAAAGAGTTTGTTGTCTAATGATAAACATTCGGTTGGCACAATGACAAGGCTGTTGCGTATCACACGTTGTTTACAAGTTTAAATAATCACAACGAAACGTTACACAGCAGTTTACGTGTGGTGTATTTGGAATTGCCTATTGTCAAACTATAAACATTTCAAAACTTAAATATTTTTTAAACAAATCGTTTTATTTTAACTATTCTATAATATTTATGCTACAATAAGTTATATTTTTGCAAAATTAGCATATTGCTATAAGAATAAAAATAGAAATTTGTTGATGAATCATAGTACAGAACTATATATGAGAAATTCTGCTTATTTATGCAATTTGGTAATTGATAATTCATCAATAAATGTTATGTATTTATAGATGTTACATGTTAAATGTATTTTATCAATATTGTTTCTATGCGGATGAATATTGCACAATTTTTATTCGGGTTTCGTTGATTTTATTCGAATTAGAAAATGTTTTCCTTGTATAAGTGGTTGTCTATTTTAAACAGCAGAAGTTAAAAATATTCAAATTCAAATTGTTAATAAACGATATAAATCAAATATAAACATAAACACATAACAATGTCTGACAAAAATTAATCACACTAAAAATATTTCAATTAAAATGCATTTTTAAATTAATTTATTTCTTTTGTTTGTTATACAATATTGTCTGTTTTCAATTAATTAAATTGCAGCAACTAAGGTAATTAAGTAATTAACTATAATGTCATATACAATTAGCAAAATGCGTGGTCCATGTTATAAATCAATAGCACTAAGCAAATGACTTGTTGCCGCTCCCTAGAGATTTAATGCCATCACGGAAAATGACGTTTTTCTTCTTTCACTTTCATCGGAATATTCTGCGGTAGTGGCATGCGTTTGCATTGTTGCGTGCGTGTAGAAACATTAGACACACGCTGGGCAGCGGTCGGCGGCGGCAGACGACGGTTATTTGACCCAGTCTCCATCATTTTGCGTAAATAAGTGAACGCAACGTATTACGGCGTTTTCTCTAAAAGGCGTCGTAAACAAGTCGTAATATAAAGAAGGTGCCAGGAAGTTTAAAAAGAAAGAAATTGTTGTGTAGGGTGTGAAAACAGTCGTTTAAAATCATGGGTAATAAGTTGGTCACTTTCACAGAGCAGCAACTAGCAAATTACCAGGTTAGTTGAAGTCAAAACGTGTAAAATATTAAATAAGTAATGAAAGTAGAAATTGCAAGCATTAAAATATTGCCATAAATTTGTTATAAATGAATTGTAACATTTCCGATTACTGTCATACCTCTAGTTTAAAAGTGAAAACATCCATAAAATAAATCTGAGAATTTCATTCAATATGGATTATATTTGAATGATTGTGGTTTTCAAATTATACAACCACACGTACACTAACCTCTATTAAACCACATGCTTTGTTTTTATTATATCAGGACTGTACGTTTTTCACGAGAAAGGAAATCCTCAGGTAATTGCACCAACTCATTTTATTGTCAAGGTATCAAAAGATATCTTCACATCCCATCACGCGATTTAAATACAAAACACAACAACATTTGTCTTTGTTTGTTCTTTGGGTTGCGTGATTCTGGTGGATTCTCGTCGTCTACGTTTTGTGCGTGTCCTTCATGTTTTGGTTTATTGGTGTTCATGGCACGTTGCTATGATAACAATGCCGCCGTTGATCGCACGCAACTTCGCGGACGGTGTGCGGTTTCTTTGTGCGGTGGCGGCAGGGTGCAAAAGAGGTTTCGCGAGGTGCGGTCTGACCTAGTTCCTACGATCATGACCGAGAATCAGCCTGTGACGGTACGGATTCCGTTGGAGAGCATGGAAAAACTTCCTGAATTAAAGGTAAACTAGGGTGGAGTTAAGTTAGGTGAGTTCCTTTATGGAAGTATCTTGTAAAGAAGGGAAATGATTGTAAAGGAATAAAAAAAGCGGAAATAATGTTGAAATAAGCAAATGACAAAATATTAAATTCGTAAAACTTGTTTAAACTTTAAGCATTTTTCTTGTTAAACTCAACCTTAAATATAAAAAGAGATTGTTTTTTGTAGATTAAAAAACAGCATTTCAGTAATCTCTATTTCGGGTGAAAAATCCCATAAAACCCTTTAACAAATGGCTTTGAATCTCTTTGAATTTTTCTCAGTCACCGCTTTACCACAAAATAAACATCCTTTCACAAAACACAAAAAAAAACAAAGTAAATACTCGAGCAAAACATGGAAAAGTAGCAGCAAAACAAAGGAAACGACAGTGTTTTCCAACGACGGCTAAATTCACCCCGATATATCTACAGAGCGTTGTTTGCATAACATTTATTTAACGAAAAGTCTAAACAGGAATATTTCATGTTTCCTCATAAAATATTCTTATAAACATTTTAATAGGTTGTAATTCTGTTTAAATGGCTTAGAGAGACGGGGCGTTGAAGTTTGATCGGTTGGCACATAAAATTTGCATGTTCCCTTAGGAATTGCGAAACTAAAACAGTTGAATAAGAAACTTGCTGAAATGGTGCACAAACTTACAACTTACCGTCACGTGCAGAAAAGTTTATAGTCCTGGATGGAATGAGTTTTGAAATGTTGGGGGGAGGGTGAGGAGGAACAGCAAGTGGATAAATGTGAAGAAGGTTTTAGCATTCAAGTAAAAGCAAAGTTTTACCAAGAAATATTAATGAACGAATATGTTAATTTTTAATTCCAAACGTGAAAATTATTATTAATGTTCCAGGTGGCTTTTATTTCTTTTTCTTTTAGGTTATGTTTGTCTGAAACATGTTCTTTCTGCATTTATCTATTTACACATTTACTCTATTCACCTATTTTCTTTGTTGACTCGTTTATTGGTATGACTCATTTGTTTACGCCTGAGTATTTGGCAATTGTTGGCTATGTTACCGCAGGAAAATCCCTTCCGACGACGCATCTGCGAGGTGTTTTCACGCGATGACAGTGGCGACCTCACCTTTGAAGATTTCCTCGACCTTCTTTCTGTCTTTAGTGAACAAGCTCCAAGGGATATTAAAGTCTTTTATGCTTTTCGAATATATGGTAAGCAATACTTTAAAACTACAGCTTATTTGCAACAAAGATAAATTAAGTTTTGAAAAAGATGTAGATTTTTGGATTGATTTAGAGTAGAATAGTGCTTTCGAGTGTTACTAAGTTCAAGTCATTAATGGTTTAAGATTTTGATGGTGATTCCTTTATTGGTCCTGAAGACTTAGACAACGCAATTCGACACATTACCCATCAACAACTCTCTGAAGAAGACATCCAGCAAATAGCAGAAAAGGTGATTGAAGAAGCAGACGTCGACGGAGACGGCAAACTATCATATATGGAGTTTGAACACGTGATAACTCGCGCTCCTGATTTTCTCTCCACATTCCACATCCGGATCTAAGTTGCTGCTCCAGAACTTTAGGTTGCGAGCACTTTTCAACTTTTAACCGCACTTTAACGTTAATTAACCCAATCTTGCTACCAATCTCACTTAATGCACTATGCCCACAACCGCCACCTAATTTAATTAATTCTAACTATTATTTAGTAATTCAGTTGAACACTTTGACCATAAACCAGAAATCAGTTAGTTCAACTGAACGTAAACCAGTTCAATACCATTAAAATAGTCCTTCAAAATACACAAGCTGGCAAGGGTAATAAACTCCTCTAGGGTATAAAGAGTTGCCTATATCCACATTAAATTATTTAAATCCCATAAATAACATTGAAAGAAACAAGTATATATATATATATTAATATTGCATCTGGTATTTTAAATTTCTTATTGAGTTCTTAGTTGAAAGCAACTCAGCTCCATCATGTTCACCATCTTGTCAATGTGGTCTGGTTCATGTCGAGCATGATTACTGCTGATTACTTCGTTTTATTTCCCAGCGTTCGCAAACCCTCACATCGCTAATTGGGTGCTTTTATTACGCGTCACGAGTGTTAGTTGAATCGCAAAGAATTTATTGCTGGATGCCAACAAAATGGTTGATGTGACGCACATTCTCAGTATGAGTATTTATTAAGTAACATCACAATATAGTCTTCAACGTAGAAAATAATTATGGATACATAAAAATATTGCATAATATACTCTTTTGTAAAGCTTCATAAAGTTGGTAACATGACATGGCGCGAAACTGATATTCATTTATCTTTGTAAGACTGGTTGTATAACATCGGACACAAAACCTGACGCATGTACTTTTAATTCATCTCTAAAGTTGTTTATTATTTAGTTTAGAAGAATAGTTGACATCCTTTTATTTGCTAAACATTGACGTAGTAAAAGTGCACACATTGTATTTATTAAATTACTATTTATCTATAGAGGAATTCGTTTAGTTGAAAGTTTTTCTCGCTTTCAATTAGTTTAGGTTAATTGGGTCTCTTTGTTCTAATTGATTTTAAGTTAGAACGAAAGGCACACCGAGAATTATTACACGCGAAATTGATTGTCAAGTAAAGAACACTCAGAGACGATAGAATCATAGAGTTGGGAATAATTAAAATTACAATTGAATTTTCATGTTGAAGATTTAAACGTTTAGAGGTGGTTGAAAATGGCAGATTTTAGGTTTATGCTGAAAAGGTTGCCTACATTGTAGAGAGAAAAAATCGGATTGAAAAATAATTAAAATTGTTATTAAAACGTTCTTGCTTGATTGAACACTGTCTGTTTAACATGTAATTCATTTTAAGAATGAAATTTCATTGTGAGTCTTATATGTTTTGAATCTTTGGACATAAAGTGTTTATTTTAAATTGTTTTTTTAATTTTATTTTTATTTGGTTTAGCATTAAATTAAAGGTCATTTTCAAAAGATTTAAACTTTTAGACTTCACTTCAAGAATAGAACCACATTTTCGCTTTTTTAATGTTATTTTTGTATTTATCCTGCGTGGAGTATGCAAACCTACCACACGCCGTTATCATTTATCCTAAAACGCACATATTTCAACTTTGGACATTTATATTTAAATATATTTAAGCACAACATCTCTTTGGTTCTTCTCTTCTCTTTTTCTTCTCTCTTCAATAATCTATTTTAACTAAAATTTTTTATTTGTTTACCCGCGGCCTAATTTTTAATGTTTTCATTCAACGTCCAGTACAATCTTGTTGTTGGGCCCTGAGAGTGGCACGCGCGATAATCACAGATCAGTAGAGATAGTGCGAAGACCGCCGGCGGATGGGAGGCGGTCGCACGAGGCGAGGATTGAAGGGGCCAAGGGCCGCCTCATTAGTAGAGGAAGCACTGCGGTAGAGCGCTGGCAGCCGGAAGCGGCATGGTCGGTGCAACCATTGATGATTCAGTGCCCAGTAGAGCAGTGGACTGAGGGCCGAATGCACGTGGCCGACTAAAAGACAAGCACGGACTACCACCAACGGAGGCGGCTCACTTTTTGCCTCGGCGTAGATGAGACAAACGACGTGAGGTAACCAACATGCGGCGAAGACGAATGACACCTGTCGGCAGAAAAACAACAAAAGCAAGTAAATTATTTCAAATTTTATTTGGAGATAAACGAGACGTAGAATGAAATTAAGCTTGTTTAATTAACTATAGTAAAACTAATGGAATTAATATAATTTTGATAAAAAGGAATTTAGTTTTTTCTTAGCAAATAATAATCAATCAATTTTAAAGAGAATAAAATTCGTAATGAACTAATAATAATTATATATCTTTATTGGTTCCAGAGTTACCTAAAGTTTAAAACTAAAGTAAGATTGAATGTGAGAAATATGTCGAAATGAATATAATGTCACATTTTTATTTGTTATTTGTAATTTTTGGAGCGTTCTGCAACCATGCTGGAACCAAGTACGGTGTTGGTAATACTTGCCCTCCTCTACTTCATTATACTGCATCAACTACCAGGGTTATTAGCAGTTTCTGGGACTGAATGTACCCCCAGCAGGATTTGATCAACTCGTGTCACCAGAATATGCACCTCGCGGTCACTGCCACAGTCAGACGGCTTACCGACTGTGCACCACATTTTTATTGATATTTCAAAAAGTATGCAACCTGTTCGCGCCAACATTCCATTTGGTTTAATTATGTTATACCAGTGTAAACTTCTTTCTGCTCTAACTCACCCACAAAAGAGAATTTGCCAACCGTCTTCGACTCCTTAAAGTACTGGTCGGCGGTTGTGTAACATCATCCACTTTATCCACCTGTACGACAGAACTGGTCGTGCCATTCTTCCCACTCTTCCTCACCCCATTTGTCCCTCGCCGCTCCTGTATTAAAACAGTCTGCGTCTAATAAGCACAAAAAGACCATTCTTGACTGTACTCTGTTCAAAGTACCTCAGTTTCAAGTCGATTTGATATACCGGCCACGATGATGACATGCGTGGGGCGGCGTAACAACGGCATGGGCAGCGGCAACTCTCCGTGTTTTGCGCGGGCTGTGAGTGACAGCGCCGTCAACTTGGCGTGCACGCCGAGATGAGATGCCAGCACTGTACAGGCAGGCACTACATGTACGCAAACGACACGCAGCACCAGGAAGGTTCTTCGGAGAGTGTTGTCGCGTTGTACGAACTGGAGGCCCGAGAAGGCGGCGGCTGAGAGCCATGTGGCGGCCACCACTGTGAGGAGTAGCGGCCGTCGGCGGACGACTTGAGTTGCGGGGCGGTAGTTTTTCACGGTGAGGTAGCGGTCCATAGATATGGCCATCATTGATAATGTGCTTGCGGATACAGGCCAAGCCTAAGGGTGTAATAATTGTGATAAGAGGCGCAACTATCTACAAGGAAATATGTTAGATAAAACTTGTATGGATTTGCATTGAAAGTTGCCTATGTTAATGGCAAAACAATTCTTTAAAAATTAAAAAGTCACTAAAAACAAATGGCAAGCACATTGTTTTTAAATTAAAATGTTTTTAAATTGTTTTGCAAACGTTGTCTAATCATCTTTTTCTAACCTGTACAAATTGTGCTATCCTCCACCACACATTGGTCCACGTTGTGACTGCATAAGTGACGGCTGTGACAGGTCCAGCCACACAACATACGAAGAAATCCGCCGCCACCATGCCGAGCAGTAAAGGGCTGCGGTTTTTGGCGCCTGGGCCGCTACAAAGCGCTAAACCCAGACTGCCATTGCCCAACACCCCCACAAGGAACACGCAGCCATAGAGACTCAAAATGTAATCCATCTGCACGCAAACATTCAATTACTTCAAAGTTTTAATGATGTAAATTACTACGTTACATTATTTTAGTTTCTATTAGCCTTTCCAGGGCAAGCAGTAAAATTTAATTTCTACCTGATCCATCCGACTCGCCTGGCTCGGATATAATCAGCATCGAATTTCGGTTATCTTTGCCACAATCAATACTTAACTAAAGTGTATAACAAAGGCAGTGAGTGAATTAATGCTAAAGTGAAGGATAACCAAGTGACATTTCATTGTTGTTTCCTTGAAAGAAGCATAATTATTACTGATCTTAAAATAATATAATAAATTTTTTTTTACAATTTTATTGACTTTCAGATTTATTTTATGCTGTTTATTTTGGCGTTAACGTTATTAGTTAATCTGATAACGCAACGTGAGGTGTTTCGTAAGAATGCAAGACATGAGAAAACAAAACACGTTCTCTTCTAGAAAATAACATTTTAAAGTTGGTAAACATGATGGCATCAAAAAGTCCATTAAATTTGTTAGAGAATAGTGCAGAGAAACTTTTATTAAATAGTGAAAATTCTAGGGTAGAAATTGTCTGAGTTGAAAACTTCAAGTTTGAAGAGGTTGTAATGAACTTTAAAAACATTACAATATGCTTGTAGCATATATAATAAATAAAAAAAAATAATTTTTTTTTACTTCAATATAATCCCGAATATTTCTTCATTAACCTTTCTCATCAAACATATAAATAATTATTGTTTAACACTTTCAAAATAACCTTTAAGTATTTCCACTTTATCTTCTTCCAGAAATAATAATTTTCTTACAATAATTAACAACTTACTTGTATAAATCTATCCACAAAATATTTTAAACAGACACATTATTTATTTACACACTAATAAATTCGCTGCACCTAATTAATCAACATTAATTCACTTTAATAGTAATTTAATGTGAATGGACGTTTTGAAAATATTACGCCGCGTATGAAATGCAAGAGCATTACATGCATATTGGCGCAGAGTTGGTGGCAAACTGCCGCCCCCAGCATCCAACACCGCTGCTTTCGTCGAGGCGAATCGCACGCGCGCTGTATCAGCGCGCTTCTCGTTACCAATTGCCAGTCGCGACGCTCACGTCGGCGGCAGCTGTGGTGACGGCGTGCAATTTCTTCACATGCGTGTCAATGCCGTAGCGATGTCGATTCAAGTAACATCATCAATTATGTTAATTTAAAACTGACACAAACAGTGCCACAGAATAGAACGTAAATGAAGCAGTTGCTTTTGTTTACATTCTATTGTTTTTCTTGTTTTTGAATAGGGAGGGTGATTCTGGGTATTCTGATAATAACAATTGTCATCTTGTAACTTATTCCTGATAGCGGCGTCGTGACACGAATTGGTATTATAAGCTTACCCCACAGTTGGACTTCTAGATTCAATTAAATTGTTGTCGCCTGCTTCTCCTGCTGCTATAACCGCGTCTTTCCTGCGTCGGCGGTATGCGTAATGAATCTTAGGAGGCGAGCCAAGGCAGAATGCAACGCTGAACGTTGTCTTAACGCACGATTAACATACTTTGCAATTGCAACTCGTGGTAGCATCGTATACAATGTGTGCAATACAAACTGTCAACAACACATGAAAAACCATAAAATTGTTAAATTGAGGTGTGCATGGAAGTGCAAACAATCATATAGTTGCGTTAAATTGTATTTTACGATTTAACAAGGTTTCGATAATTTAAAAATAATATGGAAAAGTTGTTGTAGATCTTGTTTGAGTTTAGATAATAACAAATAGCAGAAAAACAGCCAATTTTTGATAAAAAAGAAATTTTTAATTTAAACATGTTATTCTAGTCTATTCCAGTTAAAATTATGCAGTCATTTTAAATCTGTAATCCGTTTTGTCGCCACTTTCGGAGCAAATGAAGAAATTTGCAGAAAGCTCAAAGCTAAAACAACAAAATTAAAATTACACTGACAAAAGTCAGAACCAACCAAAAAAGAGCTAGTGTAAAAGTAAAGTAAATTGTTTGATGTTAATTAAAACTTACAGAGCCATGGTAGGCAAATTTTCAATCATTAAAAACATCAAACTAATAAAAACCTTCCGTTTCAAATAATTTCCATATTATAATGAAATTTAAGCATTACATACATCTTTAAAATAAATTAGATAATCATTCCTCAATGCCTTCAACTGTTCAATTAACTCCACAACCACACCTAAACATTCCAGTCTTTCTTCTACCCATAGAACCCTCTTTTATTCTATTGCTGAGTAAGATAAACCGCAGTCATTTGAACACAAGCTCAAATTAAATACCTACTCACTAAAATATCAGTTGTAATAAGTCTAACTAGATGCATGTAGTTGTTGTATTATTATAGCAAAGTACAAAGAAGAAAACGTCTATTCATCGTTGGTCTTTCTTCACGATATCTTCTGTGCAATGTTATTGACTGCTGGACTTGCGTAGGCGATGACAAAAAGAAAAATCATTAAGGTACAGACTATTGAATATGAAATAGAAAATTAAACGCGAGCGGAATTTGAGAAGACTAAATTAAAATGTGTACAAAATACAGAGAGGAATATAGGCAACTAAATGAACATATGTTCAGAGTGTTTTTGTCACTTTAGTTCCGATTCGTTTTGTAACCGTATTCGACGATATTAATTGGATGATAATAGTCAATTTAAAGCAAGTACTAGAAACGTGTAATGTGAAATCTATAAAACATTGCAGAATAACGTCCATTTCGCAATTGAACCGATCGTGGATAGATTACATAAAAGGAAATAGAAAAGATTACAATATCAATCTCAAATGACCCACATTATATAATACTATTCTTTAATAATAGTATTCTTCGATTGCCCTCAATTTTGCAATGATGCGAGATTGAGATATTGAACAT
>JAODIE010020757.1:6262-58472 GCA_027575565.1 Diploeciton nevermanni
TTTTTTTTTTTGAAATGTTCCGCCGTCCATAAATTTATTGCCGACCCTGGATTTACATAATAAATATAAAACACTTTTCAACCACACTTAACTTAACAACTGTAACAGCTTTGTAAATAGATCATAAATACAAACATAAATTCCTTTAAATTTATAATTTTTTTTTAAACAAGGTATTTCAAACGGGTGATAAACAAGAAAAACATTTAAATAGTAAAAATTCTCACGCGTTTTTCTTTAAGATTTGCAAACTATAAATATGAATTCAGCTAAAATCCGCTCACATTTGGTAAGTAAAACATCTGCAATAAAAGTAACGCTTTTCTTTATTTTTTGCACCGGCATTGGCGTTGTAAGTACACTGACTTTTCTCTCTCACTATGTGGTTACTTCTAGTATGTGCAATCAGAGAAAGATTGCAATCAACAAGCAGAATTAACCAATGCGATAAACCCCGACTACCATCATCTTCGCGCAATTGGTACATGCGTTGAAAATCACCACACACTACAAGGCTTAGAAGTCTACTTGCCGAACTAGCGATCAATGCAAATGGTTTTAATCAAACATATAGTGACAACCTTTGTAGACACCAACCTTGTAACCTTGAATTGCTGAAAACACTATATCATTTTTATTAGTAAATCGTTTAATTTCACCAATTCCAATTATGTAGATAAAATTGTCCTAGTTTATTATATAACTACGATTTACATATTTCTAAAACTGAATTACAATAATTTTGTGCTAATCGCGTAGGCTATCGACTCTACTACTTTAAAACTACTTGCGGTACAAATAATATTCAGTATCTTACTACGGTAGAATTCGATAAGAAGCAAGTGTGACTAATAGACGATGATCTAAAGTTTTCTATATAAACTTCAACATGGTAACACTGTTCAACAAATTTTCCAATTTGCCATGTCATCAAATAGATCTGAATTTATTCCCAAATGTACAATACAAATGTTAATTTATCTCAACAAACGGCAACATTATGCATTCGGATGCAAAACAAGAATTTAACAAAAAAATTAAAAAAACAATAGCGCTAGAAAAAAAAAAAACAGGTTGCAATTTGAAATTAGTATAACAAATCTAGTTTGGTTGAGTCTACTCTTTAAGGAAATTTTCCGTTGAACGGTGTAATAAATACAGTTAATAGTGCATTGTTCTTATAGTAGATTTTCCTAGACGCAACAACAAAAATAGTTTATCGGGCGTAAATATTATTAAACAACTGATAAACTACCATTAAAATTAATATCACCAATATAAGTATAATAAAGCAAACGCCGGTAGAGCATAGAACTTTTAATTCAAGTCTTTAATTACAAGTATTTAAAAATAAATTAAATTACGATCGTTAATTATCTGTGCACCCAATTTTTCTTATTAGCATTTCGCAATATTATTGCAGTATCTATTTGATGAAATAGTGGCGTGATGTGATAATAATATAAGTCCTAAATCCGAATTTATTTTTTATTATCATTGAATATATAAAATATAATATTTTATTTGGTCTAAATTTCCTACTGTTACCGGTAATAGTAATCCACCATGATCGGTATAGAGAGCTGGTTATCACCAGCGTTGGTCTTAAGCTCTTGAAGATTGTGCAGTTTCTGCTTTGTTTATTAAAAGTCCAGTGTGCCGCGCATAGGTAACGTCCAGGCCGAGAAAAATGTAAATGTCAGTCTCTATAAGAGTCTCAGTCAAGGCTCAATCAGTTACGAAACTGTCTCCCAGTTCCAAGTTCTGAATATAAAATCCATTCAATAAAAGTCATAATAGAATTCCTTAGTAAAAATCTTCTTAATGCAGGCGGCCTTTTGTAGGCCGTGGTCACGTTTAATCATAAAATAAATAAACTGCTGAAATTAACAATTTATGTTGTTCAATTAAATTCTATGTATTGTTTCCCCAATGCTATAATGTGAGTTTGTAAATGTCTCTATTTAATGGTATTAATTTAGCATTTCTGCAAAGTTGGTCCTTGGTAAATTAGTTTTCATCAGGAATGTGTATCTTGTTTCGACATATTTTCCGGCAAAGAAAGCTGTGAAGATGCATCTAAGACACTTGTACTCGTGTGAGTAAATTTTGGAATTAATTGATGTGTACTCGCAATGTACTTGTAAACATAGGCAGATCGCTTAGCCGTTCGAAGTCTCTCGGGATCATTGAAATCTACGCGATATAAACCAGATCGAATGCTACAATAAAATATAAATACGAAACTACATTACTTGTTATGAATCACGTTCACCTACCTGTAACCATCTGTTCCTTCAAAGCAATCCATAAATGGAAAATATGTATACGCAGATATATTACAGTCATACTCCGTTATTGCTCTGGCAACTTCTTTCAGATACTCCTGAAATAATAATGTGAAAATAAATTAACGTAATGAAAAAGAACAAATGCAATACAATAATGTATGAACTTCTCTGGTCGTCATTAAAATCATCTTCCTCTTCTATCCCAGCAAATCCATTTCCAGTTATAAACAGCAACGGTCTATCATATGCTTCGGTAATCCACTTCAACACATGACTTAATCCCCAGGGAAGCACTCTTTGGCCGGCACGCGCAGAAGATTGCCAGTGCTCATCCACAAAATAATGCGCTCCAATGTCGTTATCATTACTAGGAATTAGTCCAATATTTGCCTGTGTAACATTGAAAGCATTGAAATGATTGACCCCAAAAAAGTCCGCGGCACCTTGCAGCAATAACACTTCTTCACGACTGAAACTAGGCAAACGACTACGAAAATAGCCCTGCTCGTCGCTGTTTTTATCGATTCTTGTGCGCATCACACTAGGATAATCACCGGAAGGGGAAAACAAGGGATTTGCAATCCAACCAATCTTTAAATTGAACAGTTACACCAAGGTAAAGAAAATAAATTACATAAATGTACTTACGTACATTTGTAACGTACGATCAGCCGCATCCACATCAGTGTCCTTAGTTGAATAAGGTTCAAACCATGGACAATCAATTGCAATCCCCACCGTTCCCTGTTGAGTCTGCTCAAAATGTTTATGGTACAATCGATAGCATTTTCCATGTGCAAGCAACATGTGATGTGCTGCCAAATAGGTTCCAACTCCATCAGATTCAACGAACGGTACAGTCTTACCATCACCATATCCAAATTGTGCCACATTATTTGGTGCGTCCAATGTGATCCAAATCTTGACCCATTTTCCAAACTCTTTAAAACATGCACTAGCATAATCTACAAATAAATCTACTACAATGGGATTAGTCCACCCCCCAAGACACTCCAAACATTGTGGAAGATCAGCATGATGAAGGGTAACAACTGGTGATATGTGTCGCAAACTGAGGTTTTGAAGTAAGTTCTTATAGTAAGCAACTCCAGAGTAATTTATCTGACTTGGAAAACCAGTTGGAAAAATTCGACTCCAACTAATTGAGAATCTGTAGAAATCCACAAACAATGTACTTAGATTGGTTACGTCTTGGGGTATTTTATGATATGAATCGCAGGATACATCACCGTTGGCCAAAGATTTGAATTTCAGAGGAAATAAATGTGAATAGTAGTCCCAGGATGATTCAGATTTACCTAAAGTAATAGCATTGTTAGAGTGCTAATTACTACAATACAAATAATTTCAAGTTGTCAACGTTCTCTTCAACGTTACCTTCCTCATTAAAAGCTCCTTCAATTTGAAATGCTGCTGTACCTACACCAAACTTGAAAGCAGTCGGAAACCTGATTTCAGTACTTCTGTAGGTTTCCAAAGTGGACATTATGTCAAAATATAAACTCGATTAAAAAAAAAATGTTGGTTGACAGCATGCATTTTCGTTATAATTGTGACGCTGTTAAATGAAACAACTTTAATTTAGAAAGCTTAAACAATTATTTTTTATGAGCCTATTGATGAATTGTACAGAATTGATGATCTGTAGATATAACAAGACCGTCCTTACTTTCCTTTGAACTCTTTTAAGATTATATATCTATCCATTTTACCATTTTGTACTTGCCCAATACGTACATCTACGTACCCAAATATTCAAGCAACAAACGTCATAAGGTTCTTATATTATCGGCCTTCCAGCTATAATTCGAAGCTGGACCGGATTTAGCACAATACCGGACTTGGCTGAGAAATTAACTCGCTGGCTGCTCAGTTTTTGCCGACTGCATAGGATAACGTAGTTGGGCAGCTGGGACGCTCCCTCTTGGAATTGGGTGAGAACCAATTCCAAAGGCACCTAGCCTGAGACAGGTTAGCCTTCACGAGCTTTAAGGATTTTAGCGAATATGTGTGTGGCAGTCGAACACACACGGAATCGCAATAAGAGGATACAAGCTAGGAACTGCGCCTGCTACTTCGTGTAGGGAAATCGTGTATCACAATACTGTCGTGGTTCGGAGAGGATGGGACGAATTGGACCTGATGTTTTCAACTTGGGACGAGTTGGCGAAGTAAAAGACTTGGAATGGTTTTGCTTTACATTAAAAATACTTTACTATTTAAACGTTTAATACTTTAACACTTTCTTATACTTCAGAACTCAATCGGACATTATGACTGACTGTAAGACTTTGAGTGCCTTTTGGTCCGTAAACGAGTCTTCTTATATAGGGAGAAATGCGCGCCAAATGTAATTAATACAAATAAACTTATTCAATCTAATTGCGATAATAATGCGCGCCAAATGTATCTTATTCATTCTTGACAATGATAATATAAAGAAACTATTCTTTCTTAATTGTGATACAATAAACTTAAAATGGCATGTAATCTAATACATTTTCTGAAGACCATGATTCCTGAATAAAGCGCATCAGTATGGCTAATTAATATTAATTGTTCAAAGTTTCCTATCTTGAAACACAGAATTATCAAAATATAACTCCTCCGCCCAAGGAGGGAACCTTGAGGTACACAAAGTTTTTGATATAATAAAACAATACAATAATATCTGATTCCGAGAGTTTCCGATTATACAATAATGTTGCGCTTTCGATATACTAATTCTATCATAATTCAATAATATGCGCTATCAATAGCACAAAAATTTCAAAACTTATAGCTTACTGGGTATGATTAACTTGGTTACATAGTGGTTACAACTCAATAATACTATTCAATAATATTTAAATAACGAGCTTTCCTTGTGGCTCTAACTTTCTCTTCTTTCGTGATTCTTTTTCTTTTAATTCTATTACAATAGTTTCTGGACTGTCATGAGTCACATATTAATCAAGACGAGACTCCTGTTTCCGGAGTTTACAATTTTTATATAATCTAAACAAAATGAGTATTACAAGACCTAGACCTAAAGTACTACAAATTAATGCACTGGTCAAAACATGGAAAATGGAAGTGCGTATTTTTTTTAATTGTAACAAGCTTACTGTGTCACTTCTTAAGATTAACTTTTCCTTCAGCTGGGGCATTGAATTTTAACTTGGACAAATATAACTTACATCTACTGAGACTTCGATTTCTTAGATAGTTTTCAAAGTGCGTTTCACGTATTTTAGTGTGACAATCTCTTGCTATATTTAGCATATAAGTTCCAGCTTCTAATTTCAGAATTTTTGTCTCTTTGCTCAAAGCAATAATCCAAGAATTAAGCTCAGCTTAGTTAATCATCATTTTCTTTAATATAATTTCTGTTGGTTTACAATTGTCAGTAAGACCTTTTAAATCGCTAATTTCACAATAATTCTAATTTAATACTAGCGTACTTCTTTCGCATAAATATTGATTTGAAACGACTTGCTTGCAAGGTTCTTCGGATAAGAATTCTTCTTTCTCGCTTACGAGAGCATACGTGTAAGATAATAGAACTATCTCAAAACTTCCCAATAATGTACTCATTTGTGGCAGTGTAAAAGATAGCATTCAAATTTGTTTCTCGAGACTAGGGGAATACCTAGAATAAATACTACTTTATAATCCGTTTAGTAAGCATAAATTTTTAGAACTTGTTAAACTTGATCACGTCCGTCTTTTGTGCCTTGAAAGGAAGGTTCACATTTCCTGTGAATTTGACTTCGATTTTCTTCAGCTCATGAAGAAGCTCTACATGTTCTAAGATTGATATATGCAACACTTGTAACTTGGCAGAAGCAATTGCGGTTTCAAACTCAGCAATTTGTGTTGATATAAGACGATTTGTCTCAATAATGATTTCTATTACCTCTTCCGAATGATTCAATACTTTATTCATTTGGTCAGCCAGTTTTTTATTACTTTTATTAATTCGAATAATTGTTTCAATCAGATTCTTATTTAAATTTAGGCTCAACTGAGTTTCTGTATCCATAAGTTTTTTAATTTCCCCTTGGTTATTACTTAATTCCTTTAATTTGAATTCAAAGTATATGCCATCTTCGGCATCCGAATTACCAGTTATCGTTTTAACGACTTTATCTAATATGTCAATTAATCCTCGTTTTTTTTATTTTTCCCTTCTATTCTAATATCGAACAAATTTAACTTTTTGTCTGATCTTTCTAATGCAGTGTGAATTGTTTCCTGTAAACTTAATTCTAACTGATTGGTACTAAACTGTACTTTACAAAACTGCTTTTTATTTCTTACATGCTTATAAATTAATTCGGTTAAATCAAAAGTTTTGACAATTTGCCATTCGCTTTTCTGAATTGATGCTAGACCCATCTTTTGTGGTAGAAGTGGTAGTTGATCTTTTAAATGGATAAATTAAACTTGTTCGTTCCCGAAGTTAATGATTGACAACATCATCCCTTCCATTCTGAGAAGGAGAATTACCCAGAAAAGGTTTTAGATTGCTTAAATGGACCTTTCTTTACTTTCCGTATTTTGTTAGAATAAAATATATATTTCTTTCTCTGTCAATCTCGCAAATTGTGTAGGGACCTGTATATTGCTTCAACAATTTGCCTCTAGTATTTAGATTCTTTTCCAAGACTAGATCACCTATTTCATAAGCAAATGATTTACTTCCTTCAAAAATTTTTCGTTAAACTTTTTCCTTGTTGACACGGAGTTTCACCTGTACCCGTTGCTAACTCAAAGCTAATTTACGTTTATGTTGATTCATGAAGTTGATTTTTCATAATGCGATAGTTGAGTGAAAACGTTCAACAATTCCGTTTGAATTTGGATTACGCGGAGTCGTAAAATGAACCTTTATTTAGTACAGTTTGCAAAATTCATGTATATGCGTATTTCTAAACTCTGTTCCACTATCAAATGTAATCCGGGACGTTACTCCGTAATATTTAAAATACTCAAATAACTTTATGCCTCTTTCTAATTGATTTTTCGAATTTAAACTTAAAACTTGTCCTACTTTAGTGATAGCATCTCCTAGTGTTAGGAATCTTCTAGATTCAATTTGGAATGTATCTATGTAGACTAATTCCATAAGACGACTCATAGTTTCCTTTAGGAATATTGGATTCTGAGGCGGTGGCCGTGAATATTTATTGGAAGAACATACTAAGCATCCCTTCACAAAGTTTGAAACCGACTTATTCATATTTGACCAATAGTAGAAACGTTTTAATTTTGCTATCGTTTCAGTTACTCCACGATGTGCCATTTTACTTACGTGGTAAATTGTCATTAATTCTTCTTGTTCGATTGTATAGTAAATATTTTGTACTTGAAGTAAACATCTTACCAATTTAGGTTTCATTCCCAAGATGTTCGCATGAGCTCTCTTTAATTCCTCGTTTAGTTCTATATCTTCTAAATAATAATAATAATAATAAACGTAATGCTTATTTAACAAGGGTAACATCTCATTGACTTGTAGATAGAAATCGTCTTTTTCATATTCAATGACGGTAATGACCTGATTGAATTCATTCCGTAATGTTTTCGACTGTAACGTTCTTTTATGAACTTCCTCAAATACTAATTGCGCTTGCTTGCTATTGATTAAATCATTGATTTCCTGAATCATGCCTTTAATTATAACGCCTTGATGTATTACTGGCTTTCCTACTAGCTCTTCACCAAAAGCCTCTGTTAATGCTTTGTTTGTTATCTCTTTACATATTTCATCAGCTAAACGCTTGGTTTTCTCATCAAATTCTATGTTTTCAAAATCTATATCATCAAAATTAATAATGTCTTCCGGCTCGGCATTTCCTGTATTAATGCCTTCTGCAGTTGGTAGAGCTTCACTTAGCTCTTCAACATTTGATAGTGTCCCTGAACTATCATCATTTTTATCATTATCTTTATTACCCTTTATCATGTTAATCTTTATGCGAGACAACGCGTCTGCGTTAGTATTCGCTTTACCCATTTTATATTCTATAGTATAATTGTGTTCTTCTAATTTTGATCTCCAACGTAGCAGTTTAGAACTTGGATCTTTCAGATTTATTAACCACTTCAGAGGTTTATGGTCTGTACTGATAGTAAATTTTCTTCTTTCTCTCACACTTCAAACTATAGCTAATAATTCTTTTTAAATAGTACTATAACGACATTCAGTTTCATTTAGTTCTTGACGCTTAAGCTACCGGTAAATCAGTGCCAACCTCTCACTGCGATAAAATTGCGCCAATGACATAATCTGATGCGTCTGTTGTTAATAAAAATGACTTTTCAAAATCTGGATACTGGAAAATTGGATTATTCATTTAGTGTGCTCTATTTTTGTATTTTTCTTTAGACAATAAGTTAAAGGTTTTGTTATAGCTGCAAAATACTGTATAAATCTTGTATAATATCCTAGTAATCCTAAAAATAACTTAATCTCTTTTCGTGTTGACGGAATAGGAAATTTCTGAATAGCCTTAATTTTCTCTGGATTTGGCTTGACTTCTTTAGGTGTTACAACATGACCTAAGTATTCTACTTCTTTTCGGAAAAACTCAGATTTATCTAACTGAATCTCTAACCGATGTTTTCGAAATTGTTTAAATACTGTACGAATATTTTGTAGATGCTCTTGTAGCAAAGTACTGAAAATTATAACATCATCTGGATAAACTAAACCCAATGTAAATTGCCTCTTAATATATTGTTCATTGCTCTCTGAAACGTTGAGGGTGACCATCTTCGGTACTGAAAGCCGTTTTTTCCACACCATTTGCACTGACCTCAATCTGATGAAATCCTGATGCAAAATCTAAGGTAGTAAAATATTGACATCTACCTAATTTATCTAATAGCTTGTTAATGTTAGGTAATGAAAACTTATCATCTGCCGTATTTTCATTTAACTTCCTATAATCAATAATTAAGCGCCATTTTTGTTTTCCCGACTTATCTAACTTCTTGGGGACTACCCAAAGCGGTGAATTGTAAGGCGATTAAGAGTGTTGAATTATACCATTCCTTAACATTTCATTAACCTGTCTTCTTACCTCATCTCTATGTATAAACGGGTATCTATAACTTTCACAATAAATTGGCTTTTCATCTTTTAGACGAATTTCATGCTTAATTATATTGGTGAAACTTAATTCTCCACCCTCAATAAAGAACACGTCATTAAACTCTTGACATAACTTAAGGAAATCTCTCTTTTCCTCTCCATTTAAATGATTCAGATTAATATGCACATGATTACCTTCATTGAATCCTACTTTATGAATTCTAACCTTACTTGATTTAGATTTACCCTGAATATTAATATTACCTAATTCTTCAATCTGAATTGGTTTTAGTTTCAACGTTATAGACTCATCACTATTATTTCATACTGTTGTGATGGCAATGTTACTTCTAATACTAACGAGTGCTTCTGGCAACTCGCAATCTCCTATTCTTTGATAAGGAAAAATACCTTCTTTCAAACTCATATTATGGACTGGTACCTTAATAACCATTTCTGTCCTTGGCCCTAAATTAATACTGTGATAGTATCCTGTCTCTTTTCCTAGAGTATAAACGGTAAGCTTTATGTTACTTTTCCTAAATAATTTAATTAACATAGGCTTGATTTCCAAGTCATAGTCTTTCATATCTAGACCATACACTATTCTGGGCATAAATATTTCCTAGATGCCTTTCCTTAATAGGTCATCTCTCAAATTGCATAAAGCAATAAAAATATTACTTAGCTTGGGTTTCTGAAAATACCGCTCTTTCGTAATTAGACTATAAATCAAACGATCATTGTCGCGGATGCAAAAAAACCCTCATACATGGAGACTTTGTCTTTTCATCTCTTCGATTTTTCCAAAACGAGTTTTAAATTCATAAGCTATTCCTGAACCCATATGTAGATTTCTGGATACGCAATGAATTAGCGTACCAAGTTTCTCAAATAAATCAGATTCTTCTTCAATCAAGAAGTCAATATCATTATTCATTAATACTGCTTTGTCCGTCGAGCAAACACCACCAGGTTTACTACTTTCTAGCTGAATTTTATTCCTTGCTACACAGTTACAGTTAGCATTACTTTTCATATTCCCATGATCCCCTTGGCCTTCCTCTTCTTCTTCTTTGCCCATTGCGCAACCATTCCACCATCTGCTTAGGAATTCTAGATTCTGCCATTCAGTTTACATGTCCATACCACCTCAATTAGTTTTCATTTATATATTCTGTGATTGTTTCCTGCATCTGCATTCTTCTCCTTATTTCTTCATTCCGGATTTTATCGATCATCTTTATCTGAGCCGATCTGCAAAGTACATCCATTTCTGTGGCTAACAATCTCATCTTATCGCCTTCCGTCATAGTCCATGTTCCTGATCCCTACATTATTACGCTCTTCACCATAGTATCATACAGTCTCAGTTTTAAGTGATTTGTGATGTTATTTGACCATCATAAGTTATTTAAGGCACCTGTGATTTTCCTAGCCTGCATTGATCTATGTAATATTTAATACTTTCTTAATTGTGATAAAATAAACTTATTATTATTATTATTATTATTGCCATTAACTCGTTGTCAGAGTATTAGTGAAAAAATTTGTAGCGCGCAATATTTTTCTTAGTTTTAGTTTATGTTGAATTTCGGTGAGTACTTAACATGGCATGTAAACCGATACCTTTTCTGAAGGCCATGATTCCTAGATAAAGCGCAACAATATGGCTAATTAACATTAATTGTTCAAGGTCTCCTATCCTGAAACACAGAATTATCAAAATATAACTAGCCCAACCTCAAATACTATACACAACACACACGTTCGACTCATCACTCGTTCATCTTCGTCAGCCCTGACACTCGTCACATTTTTGTCACTACCTGCGCCCTCTCTCGTCCACTTCAGCAATTCTTAAAAATTAATTACAGAACTGACTTCTATTTTATATTTTTTAAATTTTATATTTGTACACCACTGGTAGCGCCATCCTGTAACTCAATCCGAATTATAAAATGACAAGTGTCGTACCCCTGGTCTTGCTTCTGTTTGTTTACATTTGTTTCTTCAGCGGCAATTGGAGAGTTTTGCAGTGTTTTACAGATTTTTTTCAGCTTTTGATCTCATACAATTATGAATAGTTCTTGAGTTGGATTATATCTTAGTGCACTAAGTATTGTTGGATGGTGAAGAAGCAAGGGAACTTTACAATATCATAGACTGAATGTATTGTATGGACATAGATCTAACGTGCCTGAGAGCTTATTATAACACTTCGTTTTTTATACCAGCAGGAACCAGTTTGGTATCTACTATGGTAGATTTTTTTTGGACATGGTGGATATTAAAGTACACTTTAGAGTGAGCCAATCATCTATAAATTTCTACATTAATTTGTTTGCTGATGTTCTGAGAGAAGAAAAACTGGAAGTTGCATGAACTAAGTATGTATTTATTATAAAGTTTTTGAATTAATGTAAAGGTATCAGTTTTACCAGAAAATGCAATTTTTCTGGTGTTATTGGTTGTGTTGATAGCAGATATGTTGGTATTATTCATTCAGACAATTAAGCAGCTTGAAGCTTAGGCCAAATGATTATTACTCTCTTAATGTGCTACTAATATGTGATGAAGAAGACAGGATAATGAACTTTGAGAATTGTTTTTCCAGCTCTATCTCTGATAATAATGTGTGCCAGCAATGAAACATATCCACATTGATAGCTGATTTTCATACAAATGTCTAATGTTCTTTTATATGGGATATTCCAGCAATTTATGTTCTCAACCTCATTTCAACCCTGCTCATAGACAAAACAGAGACATTGCAGCAAAGTGTGTTAACTTCTAAAGAGTTGCTGGTAATGATTCAGGTACAGAGTTTTACATTACCACTCAGTTCTGCCAAAATCATTGCAACATGTTGTGTTTGGTATAACTTTTGCTTAGATTAGCCTATACTGAAAGGTAAGTATTCACATGATCCCAATATTGCAGAAATTAAAAAGAACCAAGCACATTTGAAGCAAAGCATATTTGTTAGAAACGGCATGTCACAATATTTTTGGAGCGCAATCTATCACATCATGAGGACGTGGACCGTTATTCACTGCATTGTTGTTAATTGATGAATATTTACCTCAGCACACAAATGCTGAGTGCTATGTGATACTATGAGTTTTCATAAACAGCGAACCAAGCTTCCGTGTATGTTTATTTCATTCTAAATCCAATTTTCGAGGTAATTTCTTGTAAATTCCAATGACGTATACAATACAATATTTATATTTTATGAAAAAATCATTAAACAAATCAGAACCCCGTCGCTAACACTGCTAGTTACCCTAGAACACTGAATCTTTCTAGGACTTCAGATTTGAAATATTTTTCAGTAGTTAATTTAGAAAATTTTCATCACTGGATTTACATATAAAATATTGAATTTAATAACTAACTGCGTCTGTAATTATTACTTCAGTAAAGTAATCCTTCACTGAAGTAATAAGTACAGACGCAAACAGAAAAGAAACATATTTTTTGAATGAAAAAGGAACACAAACAAAAGTGCGAATAATAAAGGTCGCTTGGGTCATTACCTGCATGGAATTTTAAACATGGGGAAGCTGACTGTGCGTTTGCTCACCGCAACAAATGCAACCGCCACTCCTGAGCAATGTTTAAAGACAATCCGTAGAAAATTATGCAACGATTTGTGACCGTATTGGTACGTGACAATGCATTTGTACATACCCAAGGTGGGTCTTGGGTATGGACCAAGGAAAAGGTGATGACCACCGAGTTCTGGGATTCACAAGAGGTGATCTTCATTGTTCACCTAAAGAAAGGAAAAACGCTCACAGGGTGCTATGTCGAATTATTGGACCGATTTAATCTCAAATTTCAAAAAAGGCGACCCTTACCATGAAGAAAGTGAATTTCCACTGCGCTTGACAACGCACTGGCTCACACCTCCGCTGTTGCCACTGCTATATTGAGCCAATTGCTACGCCGTTCACAGTTTTCACCAGATTTGGTCCCGAAAGCCTTTTTTTCTTTTCGAACTTGAAAGTCGTTGACACGAAAGTATATTTTTGTAGACGTCTATTTATTTATATTATTAGTTTATATTTTTTTTATCAAGTGTATCAAGACACTTTCTGTTTTCCCATAGATTTATCGGACTACCCTTGTAATTTCGCAATTCTTTGATATTAAGAATGCCAAATTTATACAAATGAAATTATTATTGAAAAAAAAATTCATTACAGAAAGTAAACATTTCCCATAATTAATAATAAAAAGAACAAGCCATTTTGAAAGGAACATGTAAGTTGTATCATTTGCCGAAAAACTTCCTGGAAATCCGATTTCGTCCTTTGGTGCACTCTAAAAACGCAGAAATTAGTGCCGATATTGTATATTTTAAATATAATTAAGAACTTACTAACTTCACGCCACTCAGATGTCGGGGTGCTGGCAGATTCTTGATCGACACCCTGGAAAATAATGAAAACGTACATCGCAAAATTGTCAGTACAACAATCATCAAAAGTCGGATCGCGTTGATTGATTTAAAATTGAATTTGTAACAGCCTAAGTAAACATTGGTTTACTAAAAGCAAAAATTTGAAAACTTAGCAATCAGTGGCTGTGACAAAACTAAATCCAGGATTACTTAAGCTGAAAGCACAGATTCAAAATAAAACACGCTTGCTATTACATATAATCGTCAGCCAAACAAAGCGGGTCTACCTTTTTTTCCTGATTATATCGACTACATACCTCAATATCTCCCCAAGCACCGGTTGCATCCATCTTGTTGAAATTCACCTTAGTTGTTATGGCATCTATTGGCACGTGGCAACCAGGAACCAATGTAATACCCAAATCCGCGCATACATTATCGCACACAATATAAGCCATGCGGATAACATGAGAACGACTGCAATGAACGGGGTTGTCTGCTTCGTACCTGTGATACTAAATTACTCTTTAGAAATAATCACATATCAAATTAGAATGAATTATAATACATCACATGGTATTTCAGGCGTGTAATCGTAAACATCTCGATCCAACTCATTAAGGCTTGGAGAAACAGAAAACCATACTGGATCATGGGCTATAACATTGTGCAGTTTGAAAAGCAGGTAAGAAAGACTGTAAATGCGAAGTTCATCTGGGTCGTAGCCTGCAAAAACAGCCACAATAAAATATGTACTACGGTGACATACAAGAAATGTAACAAAGTTTTGTTTTCGACCCAAATTGATAATCATTTCATCTTCCATCCAACTTCCATAGAAAAAAAATATATTCAAACAAAACTTATAGACTCCAGGTATTTTAAGAAATTCTACACAACAATACCTATCTCTTTCAGGGATAACTGTAATCTAGAAAATTTCTCGTATATAAAGCTATAAGCAAAAATTCAAAGCTAGATTTGTGCAGTAATATTAAAATACTTCTTACCATATTTATCTGCTAATTGATACATGACACTCCTCACCATTTTCAAAAAATCATCCTTGACATAAATGGGAGGCAAAATTAAAGGCGTGTTGCCTAATTTGGCAGATTCCTGAATTGCAATATATTTTGTGTTGTATATTTTACATACATACAAAAATTAAGACTTACTCTCAAAAATTTGAATACATTTGCAGTGACATCCTCCAGATTTGACGGTTCTGGATTCAAATAAGGTATTTTATGTGTACTATCAGATTGCTTCTTAGCCATGCCAGTGTAACCCATGGGAAACACCCCTGGCTTCACCATTACATTGTACACATTAGTTGGCAGTACACCTTCTTGTAAATTAAATCGCACTAACGCGAGTTCAGCAGGATAATATACATCCTCAGTTGTAATAAAAAAGTTGTTAATATGCATGATATGGAAGTACTCACTGCTCAGGCCTGGAAAATTTTTCATAAAATTCCAATCAAATAATACACTGTTACTTATAATGATCGCAGTATACTTACAACCACTATCTTTTAAATAGTTTACAAAGCTGGCAATGGTTAGTTTCATGTTTTCTTCTCGCATTTCCTCTTCTTTCTTCTGTTCTTGCAGAAATTCATAAATTTTTTTAGGGCCCATTGCCTATTAATTTTTAATTAGGTTGTAATAACTTAACTATAACACCTGTTCGGTTTATTGCCGGATTATTAGATTTGTTAATTGTAAAATTTAAGAATTGGTTAATTTTGGTCACAAATAGTCTGATATTCATTTTATTAAGGTAAATTTATACTAGAAAAGGCAACAAACCGAAAATGTTTAATAAATAAATACTTAGTAATTGTTATATATTTGAATCAAACCTAGCTAGTGAAACATAAACAAGTGACAAGAGCTTATCCATGTAATTGAAATGAAATCATCCGAATTAACTCTTTGGTCATGAACAATAAAATGTGTAATGCATGATAAACTGATAAAATAATACATTTTATATAAACTTACGTTTTAATTTGGATTATCAAAAACTCTCTGCTTTAATGTGGTGCTTTTCCTGCCATATTTAATCAGACGGCTTTTGTTTTTCAACGGTTTCTGCGTTTTTTCTCACTCACGTAGCAACAACAGCCGGTCACACCACCTGCGCGATTCAGCCAACGCGTGTTCCGAAACTAACTTCGGTGTTTGCAATTTGCAAGTGACGCAAATTTAGAAATTTATATAATGTACTCTTTCACTGCTCCCGGTTGTAGGCATAGGATTACGGTGGTGGGATGCAGCAAGCCAAGAAAACCCCATGCTTTTTAGAGTGGTAGGAGTGAAGAGCGGCAGGCTTTGGAACTAACGCAAAGGAAAAAAATTGTATTTTTAATAGAGCAAAACAGAGACAAAACCAAGTGAAGATATGCTGGTTAAAAACTTTAGTTTTTCCCGTCTATTACTTACTAGGCCCTCTAGCGATAAATGCATATGTAAAAATAAACAATAATAATGTTAAAAGTTTATTAATTATCCTCATATCTTCTATTATATAGGTGGATAAATAGTTCTTGTAATCACTAGATCATATTTTACTCAACGTTCTTGTTGTGTGTTTTTGAGAATCTTTGCTGGGATATATCAGCGTCATAACTTCTACATTGCTTCTAAATCTTCTTCGATAAAATGTCTATCATAAAGAAGTAACATTGTAATTCTTTTAAAGAAAATAAAAGAAAGCTTAAGAAAACATGTAACAAGATTCATCACGTTTAATAGCAGATGAAAAAAAAAACGCCACTGTCAAGTCGCAGCTTTCATTTTGGCAGATGAATTCAGAAATGCCAACCCAAACAATTGTACCAACTTCAAGCAGGTACACTACGCAATAATTCTTAAAATTTGTTTGAATATAGATTTTTTTATAACGCAAACTATCAATGTTTTGCAATAGTTATTTGAAATTCCATTAGATCTAATGATGGAAGACTTTATTTTAATTCTATTAACGTAAAATTAGAGTACCCTAATTAAAAATTATGTTACTAATGGCTTAAACCAAAATCAAAAATAATAAGTGAGAACTTATAAGCCTTTTCTATGTCTTCGAAACAATAAAACTAACACACATTTCAAACTTAAAAATAACACTGTCCAACAAATGGCCAAAAAATCTCGCATCTCACTTCTGTTTAGCGATTCTACTACAAGAAACCTCGCAGATTTCAAATATGAAATCTCCGACTATAAGCAAACATTATTCATGTGTGATATTTGTAAATCTCTTATTTGGACTCGGATTGAGAAATTCTTCTTTGGAGATATTTTTCGATGAATCTTAGAATGTATTTTGTCGTTTGTAATGAACCACTATTTGGAACCTACATTCTTCATCAATGTAGACGATACTGGAACATAAATGTCAACAAATGAACATCGAGGTTGACATGCCGGAAAAGCACTTACATAAAGTATATTTTTGTAATAGATAACGTATCTTAGGAGTAGATTACACTGTGGAACAGCAAATTTCTGATCGGGATGGCATTAACGGCATTCGATCAATCATGTTTTTCTAAGAAAACGGGTTTTTCAGAATTTTCAAATCGTCAATCGTTTTTTTTGTTAATTTCGATTTTAGTGTTTAATCGAATCTTGGTTCCGATTTGATATATTGTCCCATAACTTCAGTAATTATTGTTTAGCTGAAACATTTAGCTGAAAAAATTTGCTCCCTTCCTATTTTTTCTAACTATAGGTAAGTCTAATTTTGTATATTTTTATAAAATAGAGTTTGTCTTAGCCTGAGTTTTGGCCTAATTAATGAACAATTCTAAAGATAACGTAGCAATAATGAACCCCCGTCAACACTCTCACACGTTATTTGAGTAAAGGGGTTGAAAGTATAAGTGATATAAAGTTAATTTTGCGGCACAAACACACCTTTTTAAATAATTCATTAAATTGTCTCGTTTCATAGCTCAGTCAGTAAGCCGTCTGTCTGACTGTAGAAGTGACAGCGAGGTGCATATTCTAGAGACTCGAGTATAAATTCTGCTGGGGGTACATCCAGTATAATAAATACACACAGAAGTCAGTGACAATAACTGATAGTAACTGACCCTGGTTACTAGTTGATACAGTATAATTGAATGGAGGTCAAGTACGGTATCGGTATCGGACATGGCTGCAGTACGCTTCAGAAAAAAAAATTCTATGAAAGAATAAATACATAAATTATTAAATCCCTGCTTATAATATAATTATTTATGAATGCGGTTTATATGATAAAAAAATATAAAACATGTTAAACGAATTATATAGTTTTCAATATCAGTGTTCAATCGGAACAAATAACCTTCAAGTTGTTTGTATATTTATCGAACTTATCACTTATAACATATTTGAATTACAGTTGTTTACAGTTTGTGTTTCATGCGTTGCTTGATAACATAAGCTTAGCTAAACAGATTCTTTGTTTACCACATTCAACTCAAGACTTTACTGGTCAGTTTAGGTTTTATTCTCAACACTGTTAATTTACTTTGGCTTCTGATATGCTTTTGAATGAAAGAGTTCTTCATTATTTTTGCTTAATTTAATATTTTTAATATGCCTTGATACAATTTATGAAAAAGAAATGCAAAGAATGTCAACATAATTGCTCTGCTCAAAGCCTTCTTGATTCATTCCTAGCCGCATTGTTTATATTAAATCAGTTTATATTAATTAACAGATTGGAGCCTTGCGGATCATTTCAGTCGTGCTCAAGAGCAGATTTTTCTCTCTTTCCCACTCTATAGCGTGAGTCACGTTCGCGCATTATAGCATTAATGTGCAATGTGCATGTGAATTGACCTAGGTCTTTGGAAGTGTAAAAGTAGTTAGTTATTTACGTGTCAGCGCCGCCCCTGTACCACCTGCGTGCCTGCGTGCCAATTTAATAAAAATTGGATTTTTGAATATGTTTCATTAATAATTACAATAAAACAATATGCATGATTTGCAAAGAATCTATATGCGAATTCATAGAATTACATACATAAATAACATAAATATGATCAATTTGAGTCTTAATTCAGACAAAATAAAATTAATTCTTTGCAAAAATTACTAGAAGCGCAACAAAATATTTTTAAAAAATGTAAGGAACAAAGTTCAGCACTTTTCAAAACATTCTTACATATTTTGAAATTAAATGCTGAACGCAACATATAATTTACGGATGGTGAGTTCACTAAAAATGAATTTGGCTACTGCTGATGAAATTTATCCAGGAAAACTTTTAAAAAATTGAAAAACAAATTTGTTTGCTTTAAGTAAACGAATTTGTGTATTAGTTTAATCTTTGCAGGCTTTGGTTTTATATTTTTGAGAGTAATGACAAATCCTAAGAATTGGACTCTAAAGAAATGGTTATGTAACGATTTGGAAAAAATAACACCATCCATGCAAACAAAACCAAATTTATAGAGGTACTTTATAAAACGTTGACTCTTAGGAATGTGCTTGGTGCATTTTTGAGTCTAATGTTCTTCAATAGTAATGTATTTTATTTATCGACAATGCAGTTTTCCAATAAATGTCGGATCATTTGATCCTCACGGGTGAGCTGTTTGGTGGTATAAAATCCTATGATATTCTCATCTAACACTTTTCTGATCTGATTTTAATTTCGTTTTTGATACTAAACTAATTACTAAATTTTGTAATACTAAAATTTTGGGACTTGACTTGTTTCTATCTGAGAGTGTTACTATACTATTTTTGGCAGAAGCAATTGATTCAAAAATATTAATTTTACCGATTTTTATTCTATTGATTATAATATTTTTTATGTTGATAAAAGTTCACACTAACACTTACTTTTACTCACTTGGTAAAACGTTTTCGGCATGTTGCCTTCTTCAGTATTTTCTGTTTAGCTAATTAGGGTTCGGAATTTATTATAATGCACGATGATATTTCTAAATTTCTAAAAATTAAATTATTATTCTTATTATTCTAAATTCTAAATATAGTCATTCGTTATCAAGGTGTACTTCTTACACTACCATAAATCTTCGATTTGACGTTCTCAAATAAAAGTCAGCTGAACGTACATTCTACCGGTTCTTCCTTTTAAAGTCGAATGTAAGTTACGGCTTGCTTCAGGAACTAGGGCAAAACATTTGTGTCGCTTCTTAAAACTGGGACTATATCTTTGGCTATTTGTATCTCTTTCAATTTGAAGAATAGAATTGATGCTTTCTTCTTTATTTACTGACTTTCAAATTTTCTCACCGCAACGTCGTCAGTAGGAATGCTAGCAGTAGTATATGGTACACAATAATAAGTTTGTCCGTAATTTCCCTGACGTAGTAAATTGATGATGACCAATTCTGGTATCTTTTGGTTAACGACAAAGTGAATGTGATGATCTCGGCAATGCCGAGATTATCTGAACTTTTATTCTTACGATTTTATTCTTTGTCTGGATTTGTTTCGCATGGTTGTCTTTTAACTGACATCATTATTTATTTATGATTTCATGACTTCTTCCAAGGAAGATACAAAGAACATAAAGATCTAAAAAATTCTATCTCAAAGATTAAATTTATATTAGTTGAATAAGTATTCCTTAATTGGTTCCAAGATATATTTGATTTATATATGCATTTATATCAGAGTTTGTACTTAAAAAAAACTTTAGTATCATATATTTTGGAATCATTAAAGATAAACAAATTATGTTATCATATTTCCTCAGTATTAATTATCAAGTTGTTGTTCTATTTTTAAGCAATAATAATACTATATACAAACATTATTGGACATTCTATAAAGTCAAAACTGAAATTTGGCCAAATATCGTTTATTTAGCATATTGTAATTAATTAAATGCCGTTAATTTAATTTGAAATTGAAATTTGCTGTTCTTGCTCAATCATAATAATAACTAATTATAATAATAATATTCTTCTTTTACTTTCATTAATATATTATTATAACATAATATTGGCATAAAACAATGATTTTTAATGTAACATAATATGACAATAGATTATTATACACTAGCATCTAATGCAATGAAGAACTTAAATTATAGTTTGATGTCAATAAAAATAAATTAAATATGGCGCCTGTATCTCAGCCAGGAGACCAGGGTTTGATTCCTGGTTGAGGATGTAAAGAACAACAGAGCACTCAAAAAAAGGCTGATCCCCCTAGGAAAGGATTTAAACCTAATTAGGTCGCAATAATTCGCAGGATTGAAAAAAACTATTTTAAATATGTAGATAAAACTTACCTAGATCAAACTTGTCTTTTTTAAGGGACAACACACCAAAAATATCTTACGAATCAATATATATTTAGTACGGGTTTAAATATCAGTTGAGTTACTAAATCTATAGGTGAATAACAGGTTATGGGCCAGGTCAACGCTTTTGATATCTTTGAATATTTGATAGAAAGCACGCGGTATGTAATCAAGGTAAAGTCTTGGTTGTCAGACACTTAAATATGGATTTCAAAGCTCATTGATGGAAGATTTGATGGAAAATCTTTGTGGCCGATGTGGAGACGGCAGATAAAACTACTGTTGAAACATCATAAGGTGCTTGAAAAATACATCAGCCGCCGACCTCCAGCAATACCAAGACCAAAAAAAGAAGTTGAGCCAATTGGATACACTTGCATTATCCAGTCAAAATGAGGCAAATGTGGATCTGACTGCCACATGTGAGATGGCAAAGGAAGCATGGGACAAATTAATTTTTGGGTACGAGCAAAGCTCAGGGCACCGGCTTGACCGTTTGCTAAAAAAAAAACTCTCTGACGAAAGAGATTCAACGGAAGACAATACGGCAACAATTTGAAAGCTACAGAAAATATTTAAAAAAACCAACACTGAGTTGCAATCGCAGGTAAATACTACTCTGCCAGAATTACTGCTGATGAATAGAGTGATGTCCATATTGCTAGCTGAATCTTTTGAATTTGAAAATGTGTGGGAATCAGTTCCAGTGGCAGAAAAAAGCATTAATAAACTAACTGAGCGTCTTCAATTTATTGAGATGCGACTACCAACAAAGGCTAGCTCATTAAATGCTTTGGTGGCTCAAAAGGTTGACAAAAAGAAAGGAAAGAAGCCTCCAGAAAAGCCAAAATGCTACAGATGCGGTAAGCATAGCTACTTTGCAAAGAAAAGAAGAAAAAAAAAGTAATAGTAAAATGCATACCATTCAAAGAGGTTTAGCAGATGCATTTATGTGTAATGTGAGCAGTTGGTGCAAAGAGAAAAATGGATCAGTAATAGTGGTGCACATGATTTCATACAGAGATTATTTCTCCTAATACACAGCTTTTGAGATTGTAAAGTGTCTTGTACTTGGGGATTCATCTAAGATCGAAACAGTAGGCTACGATAGAGTTTCTGTGCAAGTGAAGATCAACAGAAAATGGAGGAAAAACCATTTGACTGATGTATGCAACGTTTCTAAGTTGGGAAGAAACCTGTTTTCAGTCAGAGCAGTAGTAAAGAATGGATTTGAGGTTAATGTAAAAAAGGACAGATGTTAGTTTGTACAAAAATCAAAGTTTTGTAGTGTGACGGCGGGAAAGAGTTCGATAATAGTGTGGTAAAAACTTTTTTCAACTCAAAAGGTATATCGTTGAACGTTATAGACGGGAAACTATATGCAAAACAAGACGTCAAGTGGAAAATATATTAATATATCGCATAATTATAAGACCAAGCTACAAAAGTGATCTTTGCGAAAAAACACCCTCCTAAGAGCGGAAGTCTGGTTAAGGAGTGCTGGGATATTACTATTGCTGAAATATCAGCAACTGGAATTTGCATTAAGTCAAGATGTTTGAGCAGTCTCAGGCACCAGATTCAATTGTGAACTTACTTGCTAATTAAACGCAAGTTGGCACCGAGCTAAATACTGGGCTAGCAGTAGGACTAAGTTTTCTCAGGCATGGGTTTTTCTGGTATATCATAGGTAAATGCTAAAACGGGTGGACACTAACGCATTTTTTGGTTTAACCGATCTCATACTAACTTATAACTGGAGGACTAGGAAATGATTGTTCTTTGTTTTTTCTGGAGGCATTGGTTCAAATTTCGTTTCTAACGGTTTCTGAAATATTGTTTTTTAAAATAAATTCGTGATTTGTATATCATATCTTAACAAACATTACGGTACAACTGAGAGTTATCTTGTTATTAGGCTCAAAAGTGTAAAGTAAATTATATTTATTTACAATGTTATTTTCATTACCTGATATTATTGCAATCTAAATGCACCTGGAAATTGTACTTTATATTTCCACGTGCTTTTGGCAGTTCAAATACAGTAACGCATTCGTCAAACATTTCATGGTGACTAATCAAAGTAATATTCAAAATAATAGACATGATTTCTGATGTAGAATTATTTTACTAAACAAGGACACCTTTACCTATTGTCAACTTTAGTATAGACTTGGTAGAGTTAATTAGATTATAAGTTTTTCCAGTTACTACATAACATTCTGAAAATTGCCAAAGTTAACATATTTTCTTGCTTTACCTTCCCGACTGCTGTTCTTTTTACTCTACTTAAAACACCTGCCGCGATTCGGATAAAGCTGCTGTTAATGTACAAGCTAGCAACTATCTTAGCGAGCAGAGGATGCCCATTACCAAAGTATTCCCGTTAGCAGCACAGTCAAATTCATCTGACTAATCACCGCTTATTTGTGCGAAAAAATCATATTATTAAATAGTTTTTTAAATTTTGCGGTTTATTGCCACCTAATTGAATCGAAAATTCATTCTCTAGGGGAATCAACCTTCTGAAGCACACATCGTCTTTGACCGGAACCCAAACCCGGGTTTCCTAAGAAAAAAGCGGGCGCTATACCCACCACACCATTATTCACCTGCGTAATCGGATAAGAAAAACGTTTATTTGGGAGAGTACTGATTATAGTATGACCACAGGTGACGTTGTCATTGTGGGCCACAAGAACTTGTATTTGTCTTTTTGGTGTAAGGAGGAGGCGACCGTGGATCTTGGTTTCTTGTAAACTCGCAACAATACTAATATAAATTATTTTAAAAATAGTACTTAATTTTAAAGCACTAATTAAGACATTTTTTGTACATGTAGAACTAAAATGCTTAATCCTTTTTCCGAGAAGTGCGAGATCGGCAAGTGATTAGTGAGTAGGGTTTTGGCGAATCCCACACAGTGCACTCTCTGCGTGAAAGTGAAACTATTATCCGTAACAATTTGGATTTTTGTTTATGTCATCTATAAAAAAAATGTAAAATTAATTATGTCATATGCACTTCTTCTAGGTGAGGTAGTATGTCCGAAAAAATGAAGGAGTTTATGATAAAAATATCACTCTTAAAGATATGTTTCTTGTTATATTAGGATAAACTTATTTTGACACTCTACATTTTATAAATACGTTTTGGATTGTTGCCTTCTTTTGTATTATTATTTGTGGTATTTTATATATTGGTTAATATACCAGGTTTACAGTCAGTTGAAAGGCTGCGGCGGGGAAATTGTCGGTTAGTTCTCAATAAGGGAATGGGCATATTGGGAATTAAAAGATAATTTTATTTGGTGTAGGCGTTATTGAGAAGCGTAACTGAGTGTTTATGACTGTAGTTGTTTACAACCTGAACCTTGAACTTGGTGTTGGAAGCGGTGGAACGCAGGGGTAGTGTCTTGTTCCGTGAATCAGAACTACTTTCAAATTAGCTTTTAAATCTATTAATATTTTATGTAAAGCATATTGTATGTGGATCTTTATGAATATTGACAAGAATGTATTCCTATTATATCTTCACCCGGATTTCTTAGCACATTTTGCCCCTTAAAATGATGGTTGATGCTTTTTTATTAGTTATGATGCGCAGGTAAAACCATATTCAAGATTGATTGAATGTAATGATTTTTAAATTGAATATGTCTCTGATTGTCGTTTATACATTCCCAACCCGTAGTACGGAACACAGTAAAATTTGGCAAAATTGTTCAACCGCTTTTAGAAGTACAAAAAGTAGACTTAAAAATGTATTATCTTTGAATACATATGCAATCAAGGTATTGACTATTTTTTGGTTTAATGTTGAACAATATTATTTTATTTACGTGCAATTAAATAGTAGCTTATGTCAATACTATGTGTGTGTTGCAATGGAAAACAATGTTGTACCACATCTATTTGAGCATAAAACAGGTGTGCCGGGGCTTTAAAGTTGTATTAGTTATAAGATAAGACATTGTAGTCATAATTACATTGTAGATCAGCATATTTCTCATCGAGATGCCATTAACGGCGTTCAATCACTCATGATTTTCTAAGAAAACAGGTTTTTCAAAACTTTTTTTTAATTTCCATTTTAGTGTTTTACCGAATTTATTCTGTAATTATTGTTAGATCATTTGGCAATCTTGAATTATAATTCGTGAATAAATACCGAAGAAATGTGTGAAAACGTTATTTGTTTATCTTTAATAGTTTCGAAATTATAAGTTCTCAAAGTGAATTCTTGAGAAAAAGTGCAGACGTTAATTTTAACGCATATTCCGAACAAATATACATTTGGGATGAAATGAAAGTATGTTCACTAGATTAAGTACGAGTTGCTTAATACCACACTAGTATTCCAATTTTCTTGACGCGTTTAGTTATAAAGATAGATTTTTTTAGTCGAAAAATTGAAACTCGAATTTTACTTATTTTTGCGGATGCAACAGTCTAAAAAATTTGACACTCGCTGCGCTCTGCGAGCAATGTTTATGCAATATTAAACCCTTATGGCATTACTGATGTTGAGCAGGCATGTGTGTGTGTGACACACTGTGTTGTACATGCGCGCGTGTTCTTCACTCAGCACTCCAAGAATGCGTTAATTATTTATCTTTTGTGAACAAACAGCAAGCAAGCATTCGTCCTGTGCAGAGAGAGTCGAATTATTTAGAACGCTTACAGTCGCAAAAATGAGTAAAAATCAAGTTTCAATTTTTTTCAAGATTCTATCTCAAAAACTAAATGCGTCAAGAAAATTGGAATACTAGTGTGGTATTAAGCAACTCATACTTAATCTAGTGAACATACTTTCATATCATTCAAATGTATATTTGTTCGGATATTGCGTTCAGATCAGCGTCTGCACCTTTTTACAAATTCTCACTTTAAGAACTTATAACTTCGGAACCATTAAAGATAAACAAGTTACGTTTTCTTTAGTATCTATTTACAAATAGTTATTCAAAACAGCTAAATGATTTAACAATAATTACTGAAGGTATTGGAAGGTATTAAATCAAACACTAAAATCGAAATTAAGAAAAAAAAAACGATCGATGATTCAAAAATTTTGGAAAATTATGATTGATTGAATTAACAACTTAAGGCCGTCTCGATCGGAAATTTACTGTTTCAAAGTGTTATTACAACAAAATTGTAGTAGGTAAATTATTTGTAGTTTGATGAGTTATATGAACTTTTTTTGGTCTGCTCTTGTTGAAATTTTGAAATAGATTAACTATACATTCATGAATAAATAATTTTGGTTTGTTCGATTAAGGAAGAACTTGAAATAAACAATTGATTATTCTTCTTTTAGCAATAATTTTGTTTAAATATTGCCATAGTCCATTAAAAATTCAATAATAAATTGAATAATAAAAGTGGCAGATATTCCAAGAATGTCAAGTGACATTTCAACACGATGTCATAAAAAACAACGGTATTTGGACCTTGGGCTAACCAGCAAGTATAAAACCATGGTCATAATCCTCATGTCCTCTACCATAAACTCACTTTATTCTATCTATTCAGTTATGTATTGGCTGAATTAAAAAAATTTCAGTTTGCAATGACAAAACTACAAAAAGCAATAACACTAATATTAATTTTAACTTTTTTGTTTGTTAACACTACAGCATCGAAAATTCTTGCTGTAATTCCAACGTCTTCTATCAGCCATCAACTGTTTTTCCGTCCACTATGGAGAGAATTGGCTCAACGTGGACATGAAGTCGTATTAGTCACAACAGACCCTATGAACGAAAATATTCGCAATCTTCAAGAAATCAGCATGAGTGAAACCTACAAGTTTATAAAAAAGGACCTTGATTTTCTTATTAACAATAGTATTTACAACTGGATAAAAAAATGGCCTCAATCAGCCGTCAGGAAAGCAAGATTTCAAATGAATCTACCGCAAGTACAGAAATTGCTACACAACAATAATACGTTTGATTTGCTAATAGTTGAACATTTATTTGCTCCCTGGTTGGGCCTACAACATCACTTTAAGTGTCCCACAATCGGAGTAATGTCTTTCGATGCAATGCCGTTTTCTCATGAAGCCATGGGCAATCCGGTACATGCTAAATTGTATCCATTTTCCTTAATACCCTATCAAGATGGTCAATCATTTCTAGATAAAATTTGGCTTTTTATTGTGGAGGTATTACTTAATCACGCAATGATTGCGTCAGACACGTATCACGAGTTGGTAAAAAGTGTATTTGGGAATGATACACCTTCCCCAAAAGAATTATTACAAAAGACTGATATGTTGTTTGTAAATGCACATCCTTTATTTAATGCAATACGTCCATATGCACCAAACACCATCTCTCTTGCTGGAGGGTTGCATATAAATCCCGAGAAAGCATTGCCTAAAGAATTAAAGGAATTTCTAGATGGAGCTGTTGATGGGGCAATCTATTTCAGCTTGGGAACCAATGTGAAAACTAAAGAATTGCCTTTAAAATTTCTTCAGACGGTTATGGCAACTTTGGCGCAGACTCCTTATAAAATTCTTTGGAAGTTTGAAGATGTTAATCTACCTGGCAAACCAGATAATATAATGATATCAAGATGGGTACCACAGCAAGATATTCTAAGTAAAAATAATATGTTGTTAAAATAAAATAATAGTAATCTTTGCAATCACAGGACACAAAAACGTCAAGGCTTTTATTACCCAATGTGGAATGCAATCCTTGGATGAAGCATTATATACACATCAACCCATGGTATTGATGCCATTCTTTGCCGACCAACAGGCCAATGCACAGAAAGCCAAGGATAAAGGGATTGGAGTTGTCGTAAATAAAGACAATCTTAATGTGAAAGATTTTAAAGCAGCCATTATGGATGTAGTGCAGAATCCAATTTATCGAAATACAATAAAGCGATTGGCGGAATATAGTCAGGACAATCCGATGAGACCTTTGGAAAGGGCAGTGTGGTGGACTGAATATGTAATAAGGCATAAAGGAGCACAACATTTGAAAGGACCTCGTCTACCGTGGTATCAATATTATTATATGGATGTTATTGCATTCTTGGCCATCATTGGTTTATTACTATTGGTATTGCTAATAATTTTGATTAGATTTTGTATAAAACGTATAAATTATTCTATAATTTGTGGAAGGATAAAAAAATTGCAAATGCGAAGAATTAAGCAGCAATAACAAAATGTTTGTGTTATTTATTTTTAGTAGATAAAATAATTTTGAGCGCATTAAATTATTCAGAAGATATTTGTAAATTTAAAGGTGCTTGTTGGAATTTGCCACGGTGATAATAGATTTTTAATAGAATTTCATAGAACAGAGAATCAAGGTTTTCTAATGCTTGACATATTTAAAATTTCTCATAAAATTGTCACTATAAAGTTTGATTTGTGGTAAATTTTCTACTAACTTTCTAGCTAGCCAATAACAACTAGCAAATATGCTAAAAATTGCTATAATAAACTTAGACTTACTCAGTCTCTAACGACTCCGTATAGCAAATATTTTTCAAAGTATTGTTGAGTGTGGTCACGAAGTGTTTAAGATTCAATATTTGCAAATATTTTTCTTACGTTGATTTGAGATTGTGGACGGAGAGCTTTTTATGGTTTGTCCAGCTCGCATTTGGAGCTAACAGCTTGGCCCAAATCACTACAAACTATTCAGTTAGGTTCCTCAACTCCGCAATAGATTTTTGACCTGATGTAGGCATATGAAACTGTTTGCCAGCGTAAAGTATAACGTATGGTTTAAAAGGTGTTTAGTTGTGTTAGAATATAGATTATTTAGTTTTAGATAATTTCAGTTCTTTAGTAAGTTTTTTTTTTAATTTCACACTTCTATTACCAAGCCACTAACAATACCACTTGTATATTATGTTGTCTGATTGCCAACCACAAATTTTTACAGTAAAACTAACAATACTAAATTTTTTTGAATTACATTTTTTTATAATTTGGTAAATAATAATGGCAGATTTAGTAATTTAAATCAAAATTTAAACACAAATGCATCTTTGACACACACTTAAAGTTCTAAAACTTCACAAAATCTTACATTAATTATTCAATAATTTATATTGTTTTATTCAAAGTTTTATAAATAACAATGGTACAACATACGGAATCGCCTCGATGGCACACATGGCAGCGCGCTGGTTTATGAGTCAGTGAGTCAGTAAGTAACTTATTATTTTTACTGTTTATACACTATCTGTTTATAACATTTTTTGCTATCTTCACTATAATATAAACTATAGGGATTCCTGCATACCCACATTTTTCAGTAACTTCAACGGTCTCCTTATTTTATGATTAAATTAAATCTTTATTTCGACAATTTCCGTCAACATACTCTTCGAGAATTGAAACCAAAAAAAAAAGAAAATTCTTTTAAAAATAATTGCTTTATTAAAATTTTCTGAAAAAATCTATTACCTAACACCCATATCTAACAACAAACACATTTTAAATTTATACATGAGTGTTACTGGTTTTTGACACAAATATTTTGTGGTGAGTTTATTCAGTGCTGTTTAAATTATTGTGTCAAATTTCTATTATCGCTGTTAACCAGACAAGGGCATTAGGTTCTTTAAAAACGGCAGTTGTCTTTTATTAGCTGCGGCATGCAGATACAACAAGATTAATTGAATCTAATTGTTTTTGAATCCAACAATTTAATTCAATTTAAATTACGGTGGAACTTTATGAGTACATACATATATCTTGAAACATGGTTAAAGTGCTATCTATGAGTAGGTAGAGGACGGTAGAAAATTCAAGGCTTTGCAGCCATGCATTTTTTATGAATATCCGGTACGCAATTTTTTTGATTTGGTTTTTGGTCAATGTCGTTAGATGGCGCCTCAATTAAAAATGAGAGTGCGGCTTCTTGCGGCTGCTGGTAGATGGAACTACGCTTGAATGTGTGGAACTGCATAGATGGCCCATATTACAGTGTGAAAGTAGATAATTTGAATGTCAATGAATAAATTTTAATGTAATTTAAGCTGAAAATAGTGGACATTAACAATTGAAACGCAAAGAACAAGAAATAAAAAAGTAAATAATTCATAATTATTTATGGTGCAAAATAAATGTCGAAGTAGGTATTAAAAACAGTAATACTTTTATTACCTCATTGCCTACATCTTTAGTCGTCTTGACTAATTCATTTTTACATGTCTTAAGCGTCTTAAACTTACAACATATTACAAGAAATTTGGATACAAACGTGTAAACTCTCTTTAAATATTTCTACCATTTTTGAATTCTTCTTCTTCGTTACCGCCTTCGCTGCCTGCGGTTAGGCTTTGCAGCCTGTTTTTCGTCCCGTTATATGTTTTTATACATTATTCGGGGGTACTATGCGCATACGAAGATAACCCAAGGGCAGGTTGCGAGCCTCACCCAAGAGCGAAGAATACTTCTCGACAGTCAAAGTTGTCAGTATGACTGCCGGAGCAAGTAGTGTTATTGAACCTACTGGGAATCGAACCCAGGACCCCCCTTGTGTCGTACGCAGCGATCGTACGAGTTGGGCTACTACGCTCCTCATTTTTGAATTAAAGCATTTAATATTGTGAACATTGTTTTCAGTACGCAAATTTTTTTATTTTTAATTGGCTTTATTTTATTTTAAAGTGGTTTTAAATGTTTAAAATTAGTTTTCCGTAGGCTTTTATAATTGTTCTGGGTTAAACATTTTGAAAAGCGTTTTGACAATACACTGATAATATTGTTACCCATCTTATTTCTTTACTTAAAATTAATATCAGCGCTTGCGTATACACCGAATTTCTTCTGTCCCTTGTTGATGAGCTTGGTTTCTCCTTCAATCATCTGCTCGAATCGTGTAGCACTTGTTCTTTTAAGGACGCTCAAGAATTTCTTGGACAGACAAACTGTCTTATCCTCCTGCTCGACTATCATCGCTTTTTCAAACTTGGTACTGACCCACATCATATTGGTAATGTAGCGCTTGTCAACGTCTATCGAGTTTCACAATTGGCAAGAACTCGATCCTTGAACCGTACTCTTTGAGTTCTTCTTGTAGACTCATGATGGCAAGAATCTAGTTTAAAATGTCGTTAGCTTGATATAATAAGATTGACTTGTTCAGTACATTTTCAATAAAAATTGCATAATTTATGGCGTATTAGCAAAAACATACATGTCATGTTTTGAAACTAAGTTCTAATTTTATTGCGTGATATTTTGTGTCAGCAAACTATTCGCTGCGGTATCATTGACTGCGTAGGTTGTGACAATACATTAAATATAAATGGACTGCATACTTTGAATAAAAAATAAACATTTTAATTAATTTATTTATTTATATTGAATAAATTAATCACATTCTGTCTAGAACATATTGCATATCGACGACAATCGAAATGCCAGTTTTTCCTAAATTTATATCGATATTAACAATATCGATATAAAAAAATTTAAGTATTTATTGGATTGGAATTACTTGCGGCTTTTGCACTTTGTATCTGCCTCCTAGACCTATGACTATTATTCTAGTTGCACCGAGTGCAATCTGAGCGTCTTGCTTCAAACCTACCGATTTATTTGTTATTTTGTTATATACACAGACATCGTGCTTGACCTCCACCTTATTTTTTTTTGCATTCAACTTTTGAATTTCTAGTTTAGCTTGAAGAATAACCGATTTGTGCAGAAATTTTTTTCTCCGGGCACTACCGTCGCAACACCCTAATCCCATCTTTTGCTTAATTTTCGTGATTCCCGCCACCATTAGCGCAGCCGTTTCTCGCTCAGTTTAGCATCAACTGAATGCATATATTTCACAGCAACTGTCTCAAGATTCTCGTCAACCACATGACAATCGGACAATTTTTTCAATAACGAGAAAGCTATATCATGTTCTTTACACGCCTCGTTCAACAGATTAATACCCACATCACCTCTTGCCAATCGTTTTCGCAATTTTGTGCCCGGTTTGCAAAATAAATAAACTGGCAAATAAAGTTCAAATGATAATTTGTTGATTATACCGTTAATCAATCTGCTATCAACGTTCGTCAACATTATCTGGATTAAACTAAAGAGCATCGCATCGAATGCCAATGCAGTTAAAGGTGAGAAAGAAAAAAACATTGTCAAATATTAACATTGATGAATTGTGAATGAGACGGAGATAAGACGACGGAACTTTATTGAAATTTGATTCATCCCGAGTGAGAATTCTTGCCGCAGATTTAGATTTTATTTCTACCACCGGTATGTTGGCATCTCCGCTACAGCACTCTGAATTTTATCACAGATCGAATTGGATGTGGTATCTTACCAACCACAACTACAACATTGTAACCATGTGCATATGATAAGTATGTACTAACCATGTAAAAAAATTTAATCTGTTTCTCAAGTTTTGGCACTTATATTTTTCTAAATCTAATAAAAGTGAAAGAAGATTGCTATTTTAAATTAATTTAGAAGAACTGCCGGGTCTTCTAGTTAACAATGCTGTATTTATTTTAACAAATATTGTGAATTCTACATTATACATTTCAACTCCATAAAATGTGACGTCAATGGGAATGTTTATAATTTATTCCATATGTATTTTAAATAGCGGCGCTCGTATGCATACATTACATTATAAATTCTAATAAAAAACGCATACCTAAAAATATGAAATCAATAAATTCAAATGTTTATTCTATATTCTAAGTGTACAGTTTAGTTAAATTTGGTGTATTGTCACAACCTACACAGGTAATGACGCAGCAACGGATATGGTTTACTGACACCTAACATAGATTTGAAACATGATAGGCATATTTTTGCTAATACGCCATAAATTATGCAAGTCATATAAGAAATGTACTAAACGAGTCAATATTGTTATATCAAGCTAACGACATCTCAGGCTATTAATAAGGTCAAGCTAATCAAAGAAATAATATATTTGACGATATCAATAGCGTAAAATAATTTTAAACATTTAAAATCACTTTGAAATTTAATAAAATCAACAAAAATGAAGGATTGCGTAATATTGGTGTTTTACTAAAACATGAAACATGCTTAACTCGACTTTATTTAATCGTAAAATTAATAAACGACTACGTCAATGAACATCATCATTATCGTACATCGAGAGAGAAGCTTTAGAAGTAAAAAAACTGCATTTTACAATTGCATTCAAACCGGAATTCTTCACAATAATGGAAAATATCTTGACCCAAAATTAAATTTTGTTGGAGGCCTGTTGTAAGGAAATGAAAGATCGCTCTAAAACAGTTGTCAGCGGTGAAGTGTAATATTATACTGACTACACAATTTATCCACCTAATCACCAGTAGCAAGTCACTTAGGTAGTTTCGAACAACCAACATCATTTTATTGCAATCAATCGTCAAATCTCTAAGGGGCGTTCGACAATCTTCCGGAATAGATTTATCTTGGACAAGGGGAATGGCGAATGTTGAGCGTCGAAGGCGGTGTGTTTAACAATCTCAACCAATAAGTTTGAACCACTAAAAAAAAACGCGCTGTTGTTAGTATTAAAAATACTGATAATCAATGTTTGGTCAATTGTTTGCCACATTTTTTCAACACATGTTAATTTCTAACATTAACATTTTTATTCATATTTATTTTATCTAAACTTTAAAATATAGAATTTCCAATTCATCTTAATGATATAACTAAATTTGAAAAATAGAATGTGAAATTTTCTATTAATGTTTTCTGACTGGATAATTATGTTATCTCCGTTCACATTACAAAGCAGGAGCGTGAAAATCATATAAATTTACATTCTCTGAAAATGGCTAAAAATTGCCTTCGAGAACATTATTCTTATATCAAGGACTTGTCACAATTATGTTGTCGGTCTATTACACAGTATATGCAGCACACGCATAAATTATTTTAACTCTGAAATTATGTTAAAACAACACAAACTAGATTGCTCAGTACATCAGCTGCTCAGGTGGGTACGGTGCGGTACTTACATTTTCTATGCATGCAACTCTACTGTCAATACTTTTTACTATTTATGCTAATTTATAAAGCATCAATACACTGTTGAATGCATGCAATTAATTTGGATAAGATTCATAATCATGTATCATACAGTGCAGCATTGAATTTAGTTTGTTCTTGACATTAGTCAAGATGTTGAAGTTGCATATCATACTGATCAGTCAATCGTTATCACGGAAGAACAAAAATTAGAATATAAACAGAGAAGACAATGTACATCCTGTAAATGCTACTATTCCATTAATGATATTAAATTTAAACGCTATAACCATTTTAAGAGCAAGTTTATTGCTGCCGTGTTACAAAAATTCACAGGGTTATAACAAATAATTATAATTATTGGACGAAAGAGTACATAATATTAAATACAAATTTACGCGCGGTGGATAAATCAAACTTTAAAAAAGATAAAAAAGAAAAATAATGCATACGTTGGCAAAACGATATAGAATATTTGGAACTATCACAATATTAAATTGGTATTTAAAAATAATTAAAACAGTACTGAAAAATTGATTGCTAAACAGAATCCACTTAAATAATCTATAACTTTGGAACTATTAAAAATAAACAAATTATGTTTTCACACATTTTTTAAATAACTATATATTAATTGTTATTATGATAAAAAACAATCTAATAATAAATACGTATGTTTTGAGACATAATATCAAATCGATACCAAAATGTGCTCAAACACTAAAATCAAGTCAAACATTTTCAGCAAACCATTTTTTTAGAACATCATGATTAATTGAATGCCCTTAATGCCATATTAATACGAAATTTGTTGATTTACAGTGTTATCAGTCAAGTTTTTCAATTAAAATCAATTAATTAATTAATTAATACACTGCAGTAAAGAAAAATCTATTTTTTTAAAACTTTTTTCAATCAGTATTATTATCCACATGTTTGTGGTAGGCAATTATTGCGACAGATTTTACATGTCAACAATATGATATATCAAGCAAAGCCCTTGAACCTAATGGAATTTTATAAATAATTTAATAATTGTCATTGATTTAATGAATTTAAAATTAAGATATTATTATTGAATATTCAATTATAGATTATTCACTCAAACTGCCATTTTCATCAAATAACGATTATATGCATTAGGTAGAAATCAGTAGAAAATCAAGATTATTTTAAAATTAAATAACATAATGAGTTTTACAACAACAAAATTGCTGATGGAATTACATGGTATGCATTTGTATTTTAAGAATGGCTTGGGTTAAGACATCTTACATTGCTTATAATCTGGCTGAAAAGTTATATTGGCCTGATGTATACACGAAAAAGTATCATTCGATTATAAAAATTTTTATATTATTTTTTGCCATCATTTGTTCTACTAATTTTACCTATTTAATTCAACTAATTGGTAAATTAAATTTATTCTATATTCTCGGTATTACTTTCTTGCTTATTCCAGTTAACAGCAATCCTAAATATGAAGAGTTTGCATTAAATCTTTCTTGGTTTATATCATGTTTATTCGGCGGCTTTGTCGTGTTTTCGTTTATATCTGCAGCCCAACAAGCTCGGGATATATGGTCATTTTTGGAACAAAATCAAAAATTTATTATACCGGAATCAGAGTTACAGAATGTGATTCGCAAACATAAACAAGTAGTTTATGGTTGCATTGCATATCTGATATTAATTGGAATAGTGGGCTTTATAGTTTTTGAATTGGTAATCTGCCATGAAGGCATAGATGAAAATAGTTGTGGTCTGATCTATCCAAATGTGATTATTTATAATTATTTAATAACTTTTTATTTCATGCCTACTTTGTTTCAGTATTTCTGGATAAACTTGAGTCTTCGCCCATACCGTGAACTATTCAATTTAATGTTTCTCTGCACTATGGGATATGTGATTATTGCTGCATTACTCAGTGGTAGTTTTCTACATTTACTAATGATGTTTGGAGGTAATTGTTATGATGAATTTGAACGTATTCTGCTTGATTTGAAAACAACCGACAATGTACTAATACGCAAACATAAACTTATCAAGGCCTACGAATTGCACAAATATTTTACAATGCAAGCGTCATATTAAAAAAGAAAAACAAATTAAATTATATAATAAATTGTAGTGGGTGGAATGGAGTTGCGACAATTTTCAAATGGCCATTAGTTATTCAATATCTTGCATGCGGAATTGTTGTTGGTTTGATCGGTATTTCAGAATTAATTGTAAATTAAATCTTATTCTATTAAGGTAAGCTAATTATTGCAAGTTACAGAATTTTGATTTTTTATCCGTCGGGCATCTTGGTGTTTATGTGGTTGGTATTTACATCTGTGGATATCTAGGAGAAGAAATGCATAGATTGGTAAGAATCACTAAGAAGCAATACAATTGCGAATAAATATTTGTTACATGTTTAGTGCGAACAATTCAAAAATGCTACGTTTTACTCAACTCCATGGGACGGTGATATTCAAACTTTGAGACTTCTTATGATTATGAATATTAACCTTAGACATGGATTTGAATTGCCACTTGGAGGTTATGCGGTATACTCTAATCAAGTCGTTTTTGCAGTAATTAGAACAAAATTCTAAAGAACTATATTTAACCTAAAATTATATTGCAGATCTTTAAAATGGCATACTCTTTGGTAATGTTGTATATTAATACGGCCAAGTAAATTGGAGTATAGTTGGGTATGGTCACGAATTGTCTAATATTTATTATGTAGATGAAGATTCATTTGTAAATCATTTTTGATTTGCTGCAATAGAAGACAAATATAACACAAAGGTAACTAAAATATACCATGTAATAAAACACAAAATTTAAAACCAAAACAAATTTTACTTATTCCATAAAACAAAATACCTAACATATCTACAGCAATTATAATAATCACAAAATAATAAAACTATTTAAAAAATTAAATTATAAAATTGTATATAAGACATCTAACAAAATACTTCAAAAAAATAATTTGTAACTCCTGTTTATGCATTTACATAGAAGAAGCAACAAAACTTTGGAAATTAGAAATCAAGAAAACATGCGCGGCTTCAAAGATCTCCAAACTTATTAATTACCTTTTGCCAATCACATAATAAAACATTCACTGGCAGGTAATAATATGAATACAACATTAACAGTTTTCAAATTAAATAATAATCACATAAATATTTAAGAAAACCTCCAAATTTACAAACTAAAGTTAAAAAACTTGACACTGCCTAATAAATACACCTAGTTGCACTTTAAACAATTCATAGATTCTTACGACTAATAATATAATCGGTAGAACACCCATCCCTAACAAAAAAAACAATTGATTACACCTACCCAATTGTTTCAATTAACCGACCATATTTAAACAGCTAAAAGTTTAAATAAACATTATACTGAAGAAGAAATTGCTTTAGAAATCAATATTAAGAAAGTGTTATTGTTTAATTTTAGTTATATTATAAATTGTATTTTAAGTTGTAGAATTTAGGTTAGTAGAGTAAATTTACCTATTAAACATGATTATTTTAATTATTTCTAATGAAAATAAACATTACTTAATTAATAGTAAGTTATAAATAAGTTCTTTATACCTTACTTTAATGGGTATAGCAAGACAAGGAATGACCCTTAGAGGATGGATTTATGGATTTCCTGATTGGTTTTGTATTGATTATTTTTACTATAATTTTTTATTATTTAAATAAATATAAATTAGTTGTACAAGATTATCCAAAGTTTGTATGCATTACATCAGTTTACAAGTCAGGTTTTATATCCTGACCGTGTCTAAGACTTTCTCTGTATTAAAAAGTTCCATAGATGCCATATGCATTTTAATTTCAACCTTGACCTGACAATCTAATAAGACGTAAAATTATTTTTTCAAAATTAAACTGTACAGGGGTTATTACATACTTTATTTTTTAGCTTGCTGAGTTATAGAGAGTTTCCCGAGGGTAAAAACTTTAAACAAGTTTAAATATTTTGTCAATTATTGCTGTTAGATGCTTAATAATTATCTCGTGGCCAGTTTTTCAATTATTTTGTGATTTTGTTTAGTTTAATAATATACTTTTTTATTTTTTATAAATGCTTGTATTTCCTCGTCAATCAGTTGTTTTTTGATTATTAGTTATTTTGTTTATACAAATAAGACCAAATTAAAAATAAACTTTACATTTTAAAGATTTATAGAGGTAATTATTTTTTGTTTTTATAGTCATAAATATTTTTTTTGGATGTCAATGTTTAGTTTTTTTTTGTAAGATGTGTTTTGCGTGTTTCTTGGTATTTGCCACAAATTGCGTTTCTATGTTTCATTTAAATTAATGTTTTTTTTAAAATATTTTTTAAGAGAAACGTGGACATTGTGGATCAACCTTTTTTTAAAATCAATTTCCGTTGCTATAGCTTTAGATATATGTGTATTTCCGTTGAAATTTCCCAAAATATTTTTCAGTCAACATTCGGATAATTGCATTTTCTGCGTTACTTTCTTGCAGTATGGTTTAGTAATGAAAAAATTCTGCAAAACACTAATATCAATCGTTAAAAATTGATTAATTTTAAAATTGATACATTTATTTTGACAGCAAATGCAAATGCAAATGCCTTATTATTTGAGTGATTCCTAAAGCATGCCATGTTTGGCACTTAAATAATCAACTAGAATATGTTTACCTTGTTGGTTTATGATAGTTTTTAAGTTGTTACTTTTGATTTGGCGGTTTTATAGACTGTACTACGTGCCGATTGTTATGTTATTTTCTATTATTATTTACAGAATGTCTATGTAGTTATAATCTTTAGTTATAAGTTTCTTTGTCTAGTTTGAAAAGAAAAAAATCTTTACTTTTTAAAATTACCACACTCCCTCTTGTGCGTTTTGGTTTTTTTCTACCAATATTATAACACCTAAATTTTATGATGTTGTGGCTAATTCTTTTAATCTCATTTATGATGAGTGTTGTATTACATTTATCTAAAAATATTTATATTTTATTTAATTTGTAAAGAATATTTTTGCGTAAATATGATTTATATGAATTGTAAAAATGACTAAATTTTTCCGATTTAGAAGTGAATGATAGTTGGCTATTTAAAACTTTGACTAAATAAGGCATCGCAGTTACATTAATTACGATGTTTAGTTTATCCATTCACTTCAATAATTTTTTGAACTTGTTTCTCAGCTTGTTTCTAATACCGTTTACGTAACAGTTTTCTGTTTCTTTAGCCCTATTTGTGGCAACGCTTCCATTAAGTGATTTTGTTCTTGCTGTTGTAAATAGCCTATGTTAACCCTGGTATTACTCATAGGTGGATACATTTTATTTGATGTTAAAATTGACATATTTTTGTTCAGAATTACTCTATAGATGGAATATCTAGTAATGTTTTAAGATAACCAACATCAATTTTTTTATAAAGTTTTACCATATTACTTTGTTCGTATTGTCCATTATTAGATTGTAGACGATTTTTGCAATTTTTTGTTGTCACGGGAAGTAAAAGTGTAGAAATGTGTTAGTACTGTAAGAAACTGGCATCATACCCACTGCATCACAATAGTACACAATTCAAGTGACTTAATAGATATATTTAACCTTGTATCAAAACAACATCGTGAAAAATATTTCGCCGCTTGCTATGCGTGCAACACAAGGGTACACCTATTACATACAACTAATTAATGACTTACTGCTATAGAAATATATACATTAAAACATATCTTAAATGCAAGTTTATTTTATATTCAAGCAATGTAATAATGTTAAATAAAACTTTATTACCAATTAAATAATACAAAATTTTTAGTTGTACTCATATATGTTTTAAAATTCTGATGCAAAACGTTCTGAAACAGTATGTCAAATACATTCCAATGGAAAAATGCAACAATGTACTTAACATTAAACATTTAAAGCAATAATAATTTAAATAATGACTATTGACTTTTATGGTCCCACGTTAATTGATTTCTAGTTATATGTATTTCACCAAATAAAAATCACTCACTGAAAAACTAATTTGTTCGCAATAGAATTGAACACAAAGGGATGCTGTGCATCTTCCGACAGCCAAGGTAAAACCGATAAGCGCAGCAATTGCGCTAAATATAAATAATAACAAGCGGAACATCTCGCTCAATATCTGGACACTCGATCTTAGACTATTTGTTTAATGCAAAAGTTATATTTACTACAGGACAAGACCATAGTGGATAATATATCATGATTTTTTTAAATTTTTTGATGTCCCATATGATGTCTCTTTGTTGTCCCATAACTTTCGTTATTAGTGTCAGATTATTTAGCTGTCTTTACTAACAATTTGAGAATAGATATTGAAAAAATGAATAAAAACGTAATTTATTTATTTTTAATGATCCTAAAGTTATAAATTCTTAAAATAAATTTTTGTGATAAAATGCAGACGCTGATATAAAGGCATATTCTAAACAAATATAATTTAGAATTAAATGCAAATATGTTCACTTGATTACGTATGAGTTGCCTAATACTTCAATAGTATTCCAATTTTTTTAACGCATTTAATTTTTAACATAAAATTTTTTAGTCAAAAAATTGAAACTCAATTGTAACTATTTAACTCAACTCAAAAAACTCAAGACAAATAACTTAGTAACACTAATTAAATATTATATCTTTTTTAATAGTTAATGCTAATACTTGATCTGAATACTAATTTTCCTAAATTATTGTGTACTTTTTTCTTTAAATGATAATTAAACATTTTGTTTATGTGCTTTAAAACGCGTTAAAGAAATAAAGTAAACTTTTGATTAGGGTATTGTTGATTGTAATCATAAAGTAATTAATATATGTATATACATTATATATACTTTATAGTTACAAATTATTTATTTATAAAACGTTTTCTACTTGTTGCCATATTATGAAATAATTCACCAACGGTAAACTTCTTACATAAGCTTTATCCAGTCTGAGTATGTGGCAATTGTTAAACGTTTTATTTCAATTATTGTTTGTCATATCTTAGCATCGTAAATATTTAAATTTTATGTATTCTTTGTAAAGAATTTTTCCTTGTATTGTTAATTTTATTGCATTTCTTTTTATGCGTCATATTTTAAATTAAAATAGTTGCGTTATCAGCACATATTAGTCTTTGATTAGATCACGTGTTCAATTTTATCCATATATAAACCTAAACTTTTGTCTTTAGCTTTCAGAATTGTGTTGGTAATTGAATGTGTAATAATTCAGTAAAAAGTAAGTAAACAGGTTACTCTGTCAGTATTTAGTTATCACTCATCTTTATTGCTGCGCGCGCTGACCACTGTCCCTGTCAATTTAAATTTTAATAGTTAAAAATAAATTTTATTGTTAATTTGAATGATTCTGTAATTTCTCTCAGGCAAACTGGCCACAATAGAGTAAAGTAATGGACTAAACTAACATCGTTTTTTGTGTAAACACCTTCGGTTTTAGTGAAAACACTAATTTTGACTTGAATCTTATAGCATTGTCTGTTCTTAAGACACATTTTTCTCACGTAGAAAACTAAAATTAATATTTGATAAACAATGAATTTTAAAATATGTGATATCTTAATTCAATATTAGCTTATTAAAATTATATGTTTGAATGTGAAGGAACGTAGGTAAACCTAAAACCAGGCAGCAAAACAAAAACGTTCTATAAATAAATGATTTGTTTATGTTAAAGTAAATTATTACGCACATTTTATTATGCCAATTTTTGAAAAAAGTCTATTAGATTTTAAACACTACTCATACTTTTTTAATATTTAAGTACTTTGAGATATACTATTTATATACGAATATAATAATTTTGATAGCAAGAGTAAATAATGTTATGATTTAATTAGATTAAACCATTGTCATTTCCATGTTGTGATTATTTTTTTACATAAATGTTGTATCTAAAGAAAGCAAAAACATTTAAAAGTACAAAAAAAGTATCAAAGTTAAAATAATATATATATAAAAAAAAATTATTTTTTAGAGTTTGAAATATTAACTCATGTTATTCAATATAATTTAAAACTTTGGGATATTATTGAATATAACTATAACAACGTAGAAAATAAATTTTATATATAACATCATCTATATATAACATATTTTGAATCTTAACTCATTTTTAATTATAGTTTCAATTTTCTTTTAAAAATGTTTAAAATTGAAATGAAAAACCTTTAATAAATCAATAATGACTTAGTGTTATTGTTAAATCTAATTTCTATAATAAACATTTTGCGACCACCTTCAAAGATACTTCAAAAAAAATTTCATAAATATTTATTTGTTTTAGTTAAACCATGAAGTTTATTGCACTTGTTTTGTTCCTTTATTTAATGAAACCTTCTCAAGTTCAAACTGAAGGTAATTTACTATCAAACTATTATTAATTGTGTATATACATAATATATATTTTAATATATTTAATTTAGAGTACAAGACTATATCTTCAAAATGCCCAGCACCGAAACAAATTGCTCGCAATGAGGATGGTTTTGCAGTTCAACTAACCCAATCAAATATAGTCTACATCTACGCAGCAAAATCTAATTCATTTCTTGTATCGAATGTTGAACTAACTTGGGTGGTTATTTTTTATGGTACCCAAAAAACCATCTTCAGCGGTGATGCAAATATTGGATTTGGAGGAATGCTTAATCTAAAAACTGACTTACTCTACGCTTTTACAGAAAATCGAACACACTTTGATATATCTGAAGTCCTTGAAGGAAATTTTTCTATTGCTGCAAAATTGATTGATTATACATCAGTATATATTGATAAAGTTATTGGTTCAAATATTGACACAACCCAACCTGAATATTCAAAAACATCGGTACTTCTTCAAGACTATGCTACCACAACTGATTATTCAAAATGGGTTTCTTATAAAAATGGAACTAAAATCAATAGAATATATATTCAAAGTAATATTGAAATAACTAAAATTCTAAATAAAGTACTCCAGTCTAATAAAGAATACATAAATGAATGGGGTGCTAATACGTTTTATATTGTTGCTTCTGAGGAGTACAAAAATGAAGAAGAATGTCAATCTGTGTTTATTGATGTCCCCTTGAAACTTGTAATGAAGCATAATTTTAATTTTAATTCTAAATTGATGAATATGTTGTTTGATGTTGTTTCCTTGGAGAAAAATATGACTAAAAAGGAAGCAATTCAAAAATATGAAGCTATACTAAATATAAAATAAAACATATTTTTATGTGACATTGAATTAAATAAAATGAGAAACATTGCAAAAAAAATTGTTTTAAGTTATTTTCCTGTTATTCATAAATTTTTAAGTAGCGTATAAAATATTAAGTAAATAAATTTTTTATTTGGTCAATCTCAAAAACGTACAGCTGTTTAAAAAAATAATGAAAAATAATTTATTTTGCTATAAATTTTTGATTTTTGCATGCTTTAAAATAAATTTTATATGTTTAGAAGTAATTAGAAATAATAGATACGTAATGTTTTAATTTGGTATAAATCAAACTTATTTGAAAGAGTGTCAAAAAAATGCGAGTAAAGCTACCAGCTGCAAGCTAAATTTTAATTAAACTTGAAGCTAAATACTAAAAACAAAACAATAAACCAAAAACTTTTGATTCATAAACTATACAATAAGTATAAAAGTTAATATATTCTAATACAATAAATAATTAAATTAATGCATAAATAGGTTGCGAATGCCGACTTAAGGCTGATAAGTCCATCTATTCTTTATGGTTCGTAAACCTTTTGGTTGAAGTGACGTGTAGAGTGAGAGAAGTGTATGTGTAAGTGAGAAAGACCGTGTGTTTCTAGTTTCATACAGCTGTTAGTAGATGACGCCACAGTTAAGATTGTGTAAATATTTTTGTTTATATTAATGCCCAAACATTTTGAACCAAGAGTTTGGAATTTCAATAAATGATGTATAATTAGGTTTGCATAGAGCAAGTTTGATTGGGCGACAATAATTTTAAATTTCAATTAAAGAGTTTTGTTACATGTTTAAAAAAAATAGACAAGATATATCTTCTGGGCAAATAATGACTAATAATGAGTTTTTCCTATGATGGATATACTACCAAAAATATAATTCTGTCATAATTTTTTTTAAATTAATTTATTTATAAATAATTTAATTTTTTTTAACGGGTTTTACGATATTGCTGTAAATGGCGTCCAGGTCTAAGTGTTAATTTCATTTAGTTTAGTTTAGGATAGAAGAATAAAGTGTTTGATAACAAGTTGGTTTATGACATCTTAGCGCAGCACCAGCCTTGAGTGTAATTTATTATTAATTTATTCCTCTGTTTATCTTAGCCTCTCTAACATTTCTTTTAAGTAACGTGCTTGCCATTAAATGACTTATTCGTTTGTAAGTGTTTACCCAAATCATTATAATAGATTCTAGTTTGGCACATTGACTTTTTTATATTCCTGAATAGACTACTAAACGTGCTTAAATGTAAAATATGTTAAATAAACCTCTGAACTAGCGTCTAAAGTTAGTTCCGCAAATATCCGCGTAAGTCATTGTTGTACGCGTCATATAAGTTGCGGCCATTGCAACGATTTATTTGCGATGGCCGCCCGAGTTATATTCTTGTTGTTTAGGCAAGTCCATAGGTTCTGGAGCACAGCATAATTGAGCAAAGTGCCCTTCTTTTTCACATGAGAAACATTTAACTCGTCCATCCAATTTACGTGCTGTAATAGTAATAGAGCGCATATTAGAAAAGACGCAGATAATTTGACAATGATAACGAAACAGAAAAGTTAAATAAAATAAGCAATAAAAACAATAGTAGATGAAGGAAAGAAAATGAGTTTAGAATTAAATATTGAAAAGTCTAAGGCAATAATCACAAAAAAGAAACTACCCAAGGTAATAAAATTTACGCACTATGAAATCCAATGTGTCAATTCTTTTAAATACTAGAATAGTAATCAGGAAAAGTAGAAGAAAGACTGACAAGATATAGAATAAACTGCGGCAAATAAGGCATATCACATTAACAAAACAGCAATCAGGAATAAAAAACTTAAGATTAAGACAAGAACAAAAATATACAAAACCATAATAAGACCAATAATAACATATGCAGTAGAGACCATAACTATGACAACAACTATGACAAGCTACAAAGTTTTAAAAGAAGAATAAAAAGAAGTATAAACGGACTGAATAAATTTGACGATGGGACCTTTGGCAGAAAGACAAATAAACAAATTGAAGAGATACTAGAAAGAAACAAAATAACAAGCCAGATTAAAAAACAGAGAGTAAGATGGCTAAGCCACGTATTTCGTAAACCAGAAAACGCAGTCACAAGAGCCATAATGGATTGGAAACCAATAGATAAAAAATCAAGAGAAACTCCTGTCAGTACAAAGCTAAATAAATTAGAAGAGGACTTAAAGGGTATGGACATCGTCACAAATATTTAAGTCATCTAACTGAAAATAAAGAGAACAAAGGGCTGACCCCTTTAGAAAGAAGATCTAAAATCCAATTAGGTGACAATAATCTTCAGAATTAGAAAGCTATCATTATGATTATTATACGTATAAAAAAACATTTGTATTGATTGCAAGTTTTGCAGCCAAAAGTCTAATTTTCGTGATATTGTATTTGTTTACAATGGCTGCAACAATTTTCTTTACGTATTTGTTTTTACTAGTTATCATGTTAGTCTTTTTTGGAGATTACAATTTTATCCTAATTACGTATTGTAAATTACTCTGTGTTAGGAATTTTGTTTTTGTGCGATAGTATTTCAATACATGGCTTTATTTGCAATAAAAAGCGCAATATTCATCCGAAAGAAAAGTAAATTTAACCTCCAAATTGCAACATTTTATTGCGCCAACAGCATTATACAATAGAAATATTAATAGGCAAGAGTAGGATTTAGAAGCTAATTTGAGCACGTTGATAAGTAAAACCGCTAGGACGTAGAACTTCATTGTTGTGTTCAGAACGTTCTAGCACTAACTTTGTATAAATTATAGCTATTTATAGTAGATTCAAAATAATTCAAATTTAATAAAATTGTAATTTACCAATTTGGCAGCTAAATGTAATAAAATAAAAATCTAGTTACCAAGTGTCCTATTAAATTTAGGTATCTATAATGAAACAATTAATATAAATTATCATAGTTAATAATAAAATTTGGTTTTTTTAAAACAAAAATCAAAAATTACATTAGGAATTTAAAAATGTTTCTATAAAACATATAAACACAATAACATTAAGATTAAATTTTATTCACATCTTTCAACAATACCACTAACAAATTCATACAATTGATTATGTAGTTTACAATCCTATAATTCTTTCTTAATTATCTTAGTAGAATTATTATATCCTAATAATATAAGAATAATTATTTCAGTTTTTAAATCACATTTTGATTTGGTATCTACAACATACTAAAGAGAGGGTAACTCACTATTACATTTTATTTATATATAAATTAGAATATTTATTGCTTTTAATTAGTTTTGTTTTAATTAGTTAATTAGGTAAATTATGTTTTTTGGCAAAGAATAGTCTATGATGTGAGTTACAAGATACAAGATGTAATTTTTGAAAAAAATAAAATAATTATAAATTTGTGATTAATATTAGGTGTGCTTACTAATAGTTACAACAAATTTATATAATATATGGTTATTGCTTTTTTAGGAGCACAAAATTAATTTCTGCTGGGGGTATATTTAATATAATATATATTCCCAGCAAATTCAGTTTCAACAACTGCTAGTAACTCTGGTAGTTGATGCAGTATAATGAAATGGAGGTCAAGTACGGTGTTGGTAATTGGCATGGTTGCAGTACGCTCCAAAAATAACAATAATTATACTTTTTTCTATAATATATAATTATATCTACGTCTTACCGAAGTACATCATCCTACACCATGTTGAAGTTACATCTGTAAATTACAAATCTTAAAACTGATCATGTGAATTTCTATAAGAATTCCTATAAACTTGTTCTTCCTTCTTTCATTTCTCTGTTCTGTGTAATTATCATGAATATAATTTGCAAACTTTTGTAAACTTTTTATATTCTCGATGCCTTCACTTAGGTTTTTTTATTTTCTCTGCATTTTTTTGTCATTGAGAAATCTAACATATACTCTTATTATTTGAATAATATATATACTAATGAAAAATAATAAACAATTTTAATCAATGTTAAATTCATTTAATCTTACATCTTGCTTTCAATGATCAATATCACAACTTTCATCATCATTTTCTCAGTTTCTTTCTACACCTTTTGCATCTTTCTTTCCCAATTCCTTGCTTAAGCCTGCAGACACTTTCATTGTTTGCATTTCGGCTATGCGTCGTGCACGCTTGGAATTTTAATAACAATAACAATTTTAGTTATACAATCATGGGTGTATTCAATGCACATTTCAATTGCCTCTTCATTGCATTTCAAATTACCAGGATAACAAATTGAAGAAGATTTTGTATAAGATGTATTGACACAATATCATTTAGTGTGAAATGGTGATTGAATATGGAAATGTCAACTCTTTCTATGCCTGTCAGATGTATAGACTGTATTATCAATTAGATACAATACAATTCTAACAAATTTCTTTCGTTTGTAGCATCTGCACAGGCTATTAAAGAAATGATAAACCACCATCAATTAACAAAATGCTTGACACACACAATTATTCTATGCCGCAGCCTACTGTTGTAGACTAGAAATTCATTGTGTTTCTCTACAATTTAAATTCTTGTTTGGTGTACGGTGATATTTTATTGCCATGCACTTAATTACTTATTGACTCTCGTTGCACATATTTGTGTACTGCAATTCTGTGAGAAACACTAAAAAGTTTGTGAAATATTGCGCATTGTCTTCGAGACTCGCATTTTATTGCATTGCTTCTGTACAAATTTAATGTAGAAAAATTGCTCAATTTTACTTTCGGTTGAACTGCATGCTAACACTTAGTAGTCAACTAGATAACTGTTTTATATCATGTTTTATATTGTTATTTTCACAAGTGAAATTACTTTTTGCATTGGTTTGCTTTAATTGGCATGAAAATGCAGCTTAAATGGCATTCTAGAAAAAAACACATTCCGAGCAGTTTTTCTCAGTATAGTTCTTTCAGCTGGTTTATTTCAGTTTTGTTAATGGCAGTTAACGCATCATTAGATGCGGATTACATAAATATTGAAAATTGTTTTCGTTCATAAAAAACACAATTTTGTTTGGTACGTGCGCAATATGCACCAGTTCATAAAATTTGTAGCATACATTACTGGGTGAATAAACCTCCAACAATTCACGTGAGGTGTTGTTGCGTATTTTCCGCCATTGTAACAATGTATCAAATTATAATGAAAATGCCAAACCAAACAAAGCAAAGAGGGACGTAACTGAATTGCGGGTTGATGGCGATTTTCACCGTTAATTTTTAATGCTGTTTTATTATAAAACAATTTACTTTAGATTCATTATATAAATTTATGTTTTTATGACACATGTCAATAAATATCATTTAATTATAATTAACCAAAAATAAAATTAGACAATAACAGATAATGGTATGATTTTAACAGTAAAAATTATAAATTTTTTATATCATCACGTTGAGAAGAAAACCGTCAAATTCTAGCAAACTCTTGCTCTTATAGCTTGTTCTAAAAGGGCATTTGAAACATTTTATAATTGAAACTTATGATTTATTTTTTTTGAAATTATCTTTTTCATACTGAAATAATTCCTACTACTATTACATGATTTTTGCTCAGAAATCACCATAAAAAACACAATAGATTTATACTAACATACATAAACAATGTTGCACGGGCGACCAGACAAAATTAACCAAAACCCTTCGGTCTGCAATAGGTCGCTTCAATTAAGTGGATTTTAAGGGAGTTTAGAGAAACTTAAAAGGAGATTTGGAAGATACGTTTTTTATGAAATTATATTGAGAACTGAAGCTGGATGTAGACCGTTTGAGGCTTATGCGAGACTGAGGCTGGCTGAAACTTAGTGAAAGATTGTCTAAAGACTGACTGATTAATATTTTCTTCGGTCTGAACGTTACCTATGCGCGGCACACTAGACCGCTTCTACAAAGTACAAACGGTAACGCCCAGACGCTCTAGACCGATTGCAATCGGCAACAAACAAATTAATAGATGAAACGTATGTCAACTATTAGACAACAAGTGCTAATATAACTTCAAATTATATCTTGATTATTTATTCCCAACTAAACTCGTTTCACTTATTTCCTGAAGCATGGTATTTAATTAATATACCTGAAATAAAAATCCAACATTCTGAGAAATCCTTTCATCACATAAATGTTTTATCAAATTTGTTGATTACATAACATGAAACTGCAAAGATATCATAAGTTTCTTTAAATGACTAATATAACGGCAACGCATTTCTAACAAAAGTTCACACTAGTATTTATAGCACGCATCTCAAAATGTCTAAGGTTACCTGTTAGCTCATGAATGGGGCTTAATATACGCCAATCTACGCCAATGGATAGTATATTCAGTTTACTGGCACTGGGATTAATAAAATTGCGCATGAAATACACCGAGATTCCAACAATTTTCTGACCAGTTAATTTGATTAGGTAATGTCATATTTCCATATTAAATTTGGATGGCGTTTTGCAGAGGTTGCACACAAGTCATAATCCGGTACCAACGTGTTCAGTACGGAATCAATGCAAAGCACTCGAGCGCATCGTATCAAGACATGTTAGTTCTTGGTGTGCTCACTATGAGAAATTATTAAAATGGACTAGATTTAGTAATAATAATAATGATGAGCAGTACTTGCAGTTCCTAATTCTCGAGGAGTAATAAATTTTACATGCTTGCATAATCTGTTAGGTTAGATTGCATAATTTTATCATCTTAATGAATCAACAATTAATAAAGAATTTATATAAAACTAAAAATTTATTTTAACACCTTGCATTTCATGAATAAAACACTAACTGCAGTTAATATATCGTATTACATCAGAAGAAATTTTCGGTTTATAAACAAATTCTGATCAAAAAACTATTTCGTCGTGCAATATAAAATATTGTTTTGCTTTTCTTAATATTGTTATGTATAAAAAATTCCTGATACGGAATTGAAAAAAAGTTGTGCTCTAGAATGGCAGGTCGTTCTTGATATTTTTTACATGACTTATGTCTTATGTAGATTAGTGCAAAGAGCCTACATATGGTGGGAGCATTCTGACTCGCACGTGCGTGGTGAAAAACATGAATCAACAAAAGATTGAGAATCTCTGATGTAGGTAAACTTTGGATAATACATTGTAATAATAGCATCAATTAATTTAAAATTTATACCTTAATAAACGTTTCAATTTTTGTTTTTTATCTGAGAAGTTATATATAAATATATATACTTAAAAGTTTTGGCGAGGTGGATATTTTGGGATAGGGGTTTAAATCCTACAGAATTCAGTCCCAATAACTGCTAATAACACTGGTAGTTAGTACAGTATAATGAAGTGGAGGTCAAGTACGGTGTCGGTATCCGACATGGTTGCAGTACGCTCCAAAAAGAAAAAAAAATAATAGCACTATAATTTACAGCAATCTACTACAACAAAATTCTTAGCAATATTCCTTAAATATTAAAACGACATTCTTTTGTAATTGAAGTCAACTCTACAATTGCTTCATTAAGGCTTTGACAGTCAGACATATGCAACTGCATATTGTCCATTGTGATACATGCAATTTTCACAGCAGTAAATAGTGTTTCCAGCATTTCAAGGTTACAAGGTTGCTGTCTACAATTGTTGTCACTATATGTTTGATATAAACCATTTGCATTGATTGCTAGTTCGGCAAGTAGAGTTCTCAGCCTCGAAGTGTTGTGGTGATTTTCAACGCATGCACTAATTGCGCGAAGGTGATGGTGGTTGGGGTTTATTGCATTGGTTAATTCTTCTTGTAGATTGCAATTTTTCTCTGATTGCACATACTATAAGTAACTATATAGTAACAAGGAAAAGTTTGGTTGTTGCATTATTTTAAGTTAGTGTACTTACAACGCCAAGGCCGGTGCAAAAAATAAAGAAGAGAGTTACTTTCATGGTAAATGTTTTGCTTACCGAATGTGAGCGGATTATACCTGAATTCATATTTATAGTATTATCATATTCATGCAAATCTTAAATAAAAACGCTTCAGAATTTTTACTGTTTAAATGTTTTTTCTGTTAATCACACGTTTGGAATACCTTGCTGTAAGTAAAGTAGTAAATTCAAAGGAATTTATCTTTGTATTTATTATCTATTGACAAAGCAGCTATTCATATTATAAACATATTTATTTTTTCCACACAAGACATAAAAATGTCTTTTTTTTGAGTAACGGTTTTGCAATTAAGATAGATCCGTCATTGCTTCATACATCTGTAGAGTGATATCTCTTGTCTTGCATTTATTGAGGTCAAATATTACAGCAATACTGTTCGTATTTATTTGAAATAACAAACAAACATATTTTATATTATAGGTATTTTGTATGGAGTGTAACCACCATACATTCTTCAATATTTTGCGAGGAGGTTCGGTCACTATTAGTTATTGCAGAAAGTTTTTTTTTACATTTTGTGACGTAATTAGAATGCAGTGTCTATAAAATAAAATGTTACAGTTGAGGAATGCCGTTAAATGTGGTTACAAAGTGTTTTATATTTATTATATAGTTCAAGAGTTGTAAATTTTTTTAGGATGGCGGAACATTAAAAAAAATTGCGGGGTCCGCACATTGGATTTTATGTAGTATTAAAAAATAAATATAAAAATACTAGTATAACAATAATGCCAGAGAAAAAAAATTATACAGTTGACAAAACAAACATAACTTTCTTTCTCAGGCCAATTTCATTAATTTGGAGCCCAAATATATTTTTTAATAAACTCACCATCCGCAAATAGCTTGTAATGTTCAGCAATTAATTTAAAAATATGTGAGGATGTTTTAACCAATGCTAAACTTTCTGTTTCCATATAT
>JAODIE010020778.1:0-56372 GCA_027575565.1 Diploeciton nevermanni
ACTATAACGCTTTATTTCATAATGAGAATTTCTACACTACGTTTCATACAATCACTTCATGTAAACATAAATTATATACACAGCGAATTTATAAGTTAAGCATTAGCGTTAATGATAATAAGCGTGTTATCGGCGATGATAAAATTTCAAGCTTACCCCATAATCATTATAAAAATAAATAAAATGTATTCTCACTCTTAATAAATGTGACGGGCTCTCTGGTGACAGCACGCCTCATGTGCTCTTCTAACCTTTGACGGTTTTGACATTCCGAACTACTCTGTAGGTAGGATCCTAACACACTCTCCCATGCGACACCTAGTGGCGAATTCATTAAACACCCCGAGCTACTCAGTCGGTAGGATCCTACCCCTCTCACATACGCCACCTAGTGGCGAATTCATGGAACTGCGTAGCTACTCACCTAGTATGCCTGTCTCTCTCACACCCACACACCTTCTCTCTCTTACACATTTGTATTACCTAGATTTTTACTAACCGGATGTCCATTTGATTTACATGGGTCTTATCAAGGTGCACCGCCATATTATACCTACTATAGTTTTAATCGTTTTACATCCGTCGAACATTGTTTTATTGTTTCATTATATACCATCATCTTCATCATCTTTGATAATGAATGATGTAACATTTCTTGTAAAGCCATTAGATTTTCATTGATATATACATCATCGCTATCATTATCATCATCATCATTATCATTGTTCTTATACATTTCTACAGTCTGAATCTTAATATCATCACATTCCGGCTGATTCGGTTGAGTGTTATATACTATTTTAGGGAGGAAATTCTTATAAAATTCGCAAAACTTTAAACTTCTACATGTCTTCAATGCAAAAGTTATAATCATACCGATTTCAGTTATTTTTTAAAAATCTTGCGCGTTTAAGTTTATAATGCTTCGTTCCTCCCTCTGAAACGCTAACAGTCTATTCTTTCTTCCGATAATTTTGTATTGCAGATTATCAGAATGCTTCATTGTTCTCGAAAATCTTGCTTCTTGCCCGCAAGTCGTGCATGTTGGTATTACTGCTGCTGCTGCTGCCGCTGCATTATCCGAAAAATTTAATAATGGGGAAATGATGCATCTACAGTGGTAAAATTTCTCCCATTCTTCTTCCGAAAACATTAATGCAGACGATGATGTTCTTATTTCCACTATCGGTACAAATTCTTGAAGAATATTCAAACCGACGTTGAGTAATATTTTCGAACCGAGTTGAAATTGTCGTTTATTTAAGAATAACATTTCCTTATCTTTGGTATAATTAAAATTAATCTTGAAACTAACCTCTCCGCATCTCACTCCATTCTGCCTCGCAATTCCCATATCCTCTTCCCTAAGCGGAAGATGTTCCATAATATCGTTTAGAAATTCATCCAGAATGTTAAACACATTCAATATTGGTGATGGCGATGGTGATGGTGGTGATGAAGTAGTTTGACGAACAATGTTATTTACTTTATTCGAATTCATATTACAACTTATGCATCGCTTCATGCGTAACGATTAATAAGAACTAACGGGAATGTTTTGTTTAATTGTGGTATAAAGCCAGTTTCCGCCCTCTCGCATTCTTAGGAAAGGGATAATTTAAATATGTATAAATATACGATTAATGAACTTTGCGGAAATGGTTTTATTCTAATCAAGATTTTGGCATTGCCAGGTCTTCTCGTTAACAGTGCTATATTTATTCTAACGAATATCGTAAATTCTACATTATACATCGAAACACCTAAAAAGGTCGCCGAGTGTTACATATCAATCGATTATAACGATACTTTTGATGACGCATGGCCGGCGAAATGGCAGCTGATAAAATATGATAATTCTGCATTGTCCGGAAGCAGATGTGCACTACGTCTTGATGAAACTACCGATGCTCCATTCAATTATATCAATTATAAAATTAAATATCGATTTGTTAATGGGAGTGTATACTCATTCGAAGAGTGGCAGACTATCATTTTGAAGATGGAGAATTTAGACAAAAAAGAAGATTATTCGGATGAGGTTGAATTAATAATGGTGATTATTAAGAATTACTAATACGAAGCTCCTCTCTAAAATTAATTTATTCATTACCGCTGTTAATGCAACGATTTTGTATATTACATTGTTCCTACTATATTTAAAGCTTATGTAGAAATGTGAATCAAAGCATTAATAAATTAATAAAATGATGTTTTGTATAACTAATATATTGTTATTACTCTTCCATTTAACTTAATAGAAATTCAAAACTATCGCACTCTACCATTTAACGTATGCAGCAAAACTCCCGTGTGCCGAATTCAAAACTCCCGCAATCGCCATTTAACAAATGCAACCTTAAGCACACTCAAAACTGTCGCGCTATTTACTGGCGGGTGTGCGGAAGCTAGCTTTTAAAATTTTATTACTTTTATAATACCCGTTACGCCATCTATCCACAGCTGATGGAAGCTCACTATCGCCTGTTTCACTCGCACTCACACCACACTTCGCTTTTCACTCTTACACACTAGGCTCCCATTAGAGATTGGTACCAACCGGAAGTCCATAAGAATTACATAGGGCTTATCTACTTGGTATCCTTATTTTAATACTACTATAAAGTCGTCGAAAAATGTCATAATTTCTTCGGTTAATTCAGTGATATTCTGAGTGTTATTATCAAATTCTTCTACAAGCGTTTCATTATAATTCTATAAAATTGTTTGCCAGTTAATAAATTTTCGTTTTTTTTTTCATTCGATACCAATTTGAAGGCCATGTTTCGTTAAAGGTGTCTGTATAATCAATTGTAATAAAACAATCTTTTGAATTTGATAGAGTCAAAACAAATATCGTATCGGTAACAATATTTGTTAACACGAACAAATGAGAACTGAGCAACAACATGGGAGATATATTGGATTAAGAGTCTGCTTAATACTGAATCGTTTATTACGTTAAACTATAAATGTATTGTTTAGAAGCCTAGTAAGTCTTTTAGCTGTTGTATTAATGGGATATTTGGACATTTAATATTTATCAGTAATAAATTTCTAGCTTTTTTTTAATATTCGTTTTTGTAAATTCATTATAAACGTATACAAAATCTGAGTGAAGAAAATTCAAATTACTACCGGATGCGATAAAATTACTACGAGATAAAAATACTACCGGATGCGATAACGCTTATCACTTCGTGTGACGTCACTCTCCTCCGAGAGGATCGCTTAGAACTCTCACATTTATACTAATATCATGAACCTCTTGATATTTATTTTAAAACAAAAATGTCACAGCCCACTACGCTTTTAATAAATATCCTAAACAAAACAATAAATATAACAGATATATTTATATCAAATAGGCCATGAACGGAGGTGTAGACTGATGTATGAATTAGAGTGGCATTGCAGTCGAATTCGACTCGCAGTTACGTGAACATGACAGCTTTTCACGCTTACACTATTTGATATTCATGCATGTAATTTGAGTAGTAATCTGAAAGTAATTCATTATCAGTATTTATTAAAATATACAAAAATCTAAAGCGTCTCGCTGGAGTGTCTCTTGAATTAAAACCGAGATCTCCATGGAGTTGATGACATAATAATATAAAATTCAACAATAATGGTGTTCAAATTTATTTTGCGTACGTACATATTAAGGCGCCTTGCTTTGCGCAGTCGATTATTAGAGAGCACCATGGAAAAATAAACAACGCTGGTGGCGATCGCACGTTGGTGGTCTATCACAAAGTGCAAAAAGCTTAAAAACGAATGAGCAAACGATGAATTAAATCCATCATGGTATATATTTCTTTCGATTTTAATTCGTTTAGTGTTTTGTGAATTTATCTAATAATAACAATAATAATAAGTAATGGAATTATTTGCAATGGGAACTTCTTTCTTCACGTTTTCACATACTAAGGAAAGTTTTCTCCAATATTATTCTGTGAGTTGGTTTTGATACCACTCTATTCATACTGCTGCTTTTACAATATTTATTTAGCATATAATAAAATTTTTTGCAATAAGATGTTATTATTTGATTTTACTGCTACAATTTATAATTCCCTACTAGGGTCGTATAAACTGTGATTGGTTCTTGCCAAAAACATCAAATTTATTACGTGTAAGAACTATTTGTGGAGATTTAAGATGGAATAAATAATTTCTGTTTGTTTTAATTTCACACATTAAAATTTAGTGGAATTTTGTTTACATTCATTAACGATTTATAAAGTTTATAAAAAGATTTATAAACTCACTGTGAAAATTTCAAATTTAAATCGACTAACAAGCTGTTTTTATGTTTTTTGTTTGAATGAATTCTTTATATATGTAATGGAATATAAAAAACTTATATTACATGAATATATGTAGTGGCATAAATATGCGTATGTGTCTTCTTTGCTTTTTTTCATATAAAGATGGAAAATATTTTGTTTATGTATCCTACATTTTTTACATAAATCATTGCACATCCATATTTTTAAACCTTGCTAACTTTGCTAACCTTGCTTCAAAATTGCTGGGTTCTTTTAATTATCTCTCATCTTAATTACTACACAAACATAATGGTGATGTTTTTAAAGTTGACTGGTGGAGATCAATATGACTGACTCATCAACTTAGCCTTCAATACAGGCAAATTGATATCATCAGAATCAATTCACTGATATTACAATTCTGTTAAGTTCTTAATGTAAAAAGTTGTACAGATTTAAACTACGCTAATTTGGGTAATAAACATGTGAAAACATTAGAAGGATACATTTTTTATTTGCATAAAATGTTTATTAGTTTTTTCTACTCATTTAAGGTGTCACGGCTCAGGATTTTCATGCTTAAAGGGTTACTCGCTTGGCAGCTTGCCATGACTGACTGGGGATGTGTTAAATAATTTAAAAGGTTCGAGGTATATGCACGCATTCTATTAAGTGTAAAGTTACAACTAACTTACCAAGTTAATATGGAAGCCATGGCGAAATGCATTGATTGACTCTCCGCACTGGATTTGGTGGGCACGGTGCGGCGACTCGGGGGTACGATTGTGGCTGACTCAACTCTAATTTCTGACCGACTGTGACTGTTACTCGTATTGTCACTACGACTGTCTTTACGATTGCTAACTGACTCCCCAAGACTTTAAGAGTCTGAGGTTTATATATACCCAGTCCTATCAAATAAATGGTTTGGATCTGGTACTAGATGTGGCCATCCAGTGCATTTCCTATAAGACTTTTACAAATTAGAGCGCATTAGAAATATTCAATATTTATTAATTTATAGGCTTGTTGTACCTTTCCATGAATGTTCTGTTGGTTTTACAAGGGATAGGTTTTTTTTTGTTATGAAAATTAAAAGTTGGGAGGCATCGTTCTTATTGCAATTCTCAATTGCAATGTTGGAATTTATACTTTTCTTTGCTTCTATTTTCAATGTACTAGTTTGAATCGCCTAACACAAGGACAATGAGTAGTAAGTCAGAGAAATTTGAATTAGTTTGCTAGTGACTTATTGTAAAGTATGTTTATTAACTGTTGAATGTCTACCTAATTTTTTAAATTGAATTGTTTTATCTTTTAATAATAATTATTCATTCGTTTGTTTCATTTTATCTTTTGTACGTATTTAAATATTTACTACAAGGATTAAAATTTTATTTGATTTGTTTTTGAGGCGTTTAGCCCATATATATTTATTTTGATTTATAATTTTTTGACGCAATGTTTGGAATATAAAATTAATATTTAATAGACATTTATGAGAGATAAATATTATCTATTATTGGTTCTATTCTTCTTATATAATTACAATCAACAGATTGTAATTCTTCTGAGCATTGTTTTTTTAGAATTTTGGTGAAACTAGTTAAAACATAAATTAATTATGAGCATCTTATATAGACATACATACTTTTTGGTAACAATACTTTTAATCTATTTTTAAAAACTTATATTGTAGTATAAAGGTAGAATTTTAATAACTCATTGTTAAATAATTGAAAGACATAAAATTTTGTGAAATGTTTATTATATTAATTATATTATATTAATAATAAGTAAAAAAATATTTCTTCACCAAGATTGAGTAAAGTAAAATGAGTTAATAAAGAAATATGATGGCTTAAAAACATTTCGGAATCAATTTACTACACCCTTTATTTTTATTTTAAAATAGATTAAATAAATTAATGTAAAATATCGACAATGGTATCGACAATTCTTATGGCAGAAAAGTACTATTTCTCATCTTACTCAGCTGCTGCCAGCTGTCTTCTTTTGATAAATTTATTTAATTCAATATATACGCCTTAAACTGTATAATTTAATAAAACTATATTTTTTTGTATGCTTAAAAAAGCCAACAAGCAATCACTTATATAAAGGCGTTGCATCTTATTGCAGTCGGTCTTATAGTATATATCGACTTTATTAGTGCTGATTGTGGCTCTAGAGATAAATGCTTGTGCTTCTTAACAAACATTGACAGTAATATCAGTAGTATTTTTTATGTTTTTTATTGAAGATCGCCGTTTTGCTTCTAACGTACGAGATAATTGAATCATGGTATATCCTTTGACACATCCAGCTTCCTCTTCTTTATTTCTATAACATTGTTCTTTTACTTTATTTATGTATCTTATATTCGTTTATATTTGTCTTTGTGATTTATATAAATATTTAATTTGTTTACTATAATTTTGTTTTTACGAGTGTAATTTGAAAAGAATATAAATTGTGTTGTCATGGAACAGATATTTGCAATATTGCCGAATGCTGCTTTGGCGACTAATTGCTTTCATAGAAACACCTGACAATTGATAGTACAGGCACATATAAATCATATCCGAGTTTATGTAATTTACCAACTAATATTTTATTGCTTAATTGTAATTTAAGTGATTGTTGCAATTTTATTTTATAATATAATAATGCGAAATTTTAGTTGCAACATACTCTGTGAACGCTATTGAGTATATTTTCAAACCGTGCATCTATTTCTCTTTTATTTTTTGAGTTTAATTTAACAGAAATTTAATATTCTATAAACGTAGATTTTATCTGTTGCATTTTTTGCTTCTTTTACGCTTATTTTTTGTTAATTATTAGTTTTTGACAATGAAAGAAAAGTGTAATAATAAGACTTTTCAAATATTTGATTTACTATTGGCTTTTTTTTTAAAAAAATATACTCATGTCGATAACAAATAAATAAGTTAGTAATATCATATCACATCTGCGATATGCGATTCTGAAGCGATATCGTTGATGTCATGGAATTTGGTTAGAAAATATTAACTGTAAAATGCAACAATAATTCACCATAACAATTTCATTGAAATTTTTGTTGTTATAACGTAATCTGTAAATAATAAAGTAAAATACGATTAAAATATTTATGATATATGAAATATATTTTGTATATTCTCATGAGAAATAAATTTTGTGCATGGTGTAAATTGTTTGTTGTTGATGTTTTCTTAACCCTGTATATTTATATTTTTGATTGTTGTGATAAATGTGATAAAAGGAAATATTTAAAATCAAACTATGTTTTCTATAAAATAGGTACATAACTTTGAAGTCCTAATAAAAGGAGCTAATAACATTGCATTAATATTATGATTTAATTTTTTTTTAGTTTGCAAATGTATTATTTCTCAATCTAAATATACTACAAGTATACAGCAAGTATAGATATAAGCAAACGTTTATTTTATATTGAAAGTATTTGACTATCTAAAGTATTAACAAAAAACATAAATAATACCAATTATATCTATTCTTTCGTATTTAATCACAGAGCTAAATACATTTAAGAACATGTTTTCGAACAGGTTTTCTTATTACTAATGACAACATTAATATCCTGGTCTTATAGATATATTTTACCTTTATTGAAGAAAATGGTTTCTATATTACATGAGTTATAAATTTATTAATAATATCATCATCCAGTGTACTGTGTCAAAATAGTCTTCACACTTTAATCTAATAAAAACTAGCAACGTTGATAAATTACGAATAGATGTAATTGACTCATGGTCAACTAGAGTTGATGTTATTATGAATCCAAAAACAAATATGCCCCGATGCAGCGTTTATTCTAGTATGTCTCAAACCGAGGTGTTGAGGGCAGATCCAAGTTAGAAGGATTCAGTCCTAGTCGACTTAATATAAAGTAATAAATAATTAAAATGTGCGTCTTCCAAATAAAATATGGAAATGATAACAATAATAATAAATATTAATTTACAAAATGTCTAATTATATGCTAAATTACAAAGATTCAACTAAGATAATGATGCGGTACGAGTAATATAAACATAAAGTTTTAAAAAGAAGCCGATCAATCCTTGTAGTGTTTTTCAAACAATTTTCCGAAACTTGCTTTCCGCATCTTTTTCTTATTTTTAAAATTTATTATTATTGAGTAACGTACAATAATGCATGCTACTGTATAATGGCATCTAATATATATATATATATATATTTATTTCTAAAAATTTTATTGCATTCTTAAAAAAATAATTATCTATGTTTGTGGCAAGTTATAAAATTAATAATTATAATCTAGAGGGCCGAGCACTATTTGGTCTAGAGTGCCGTGCTCATGTGTTATTAAGCTCAGAATAAATAGAATCAACCTATCTTCGCTTGGAGATTTCTTACTCAGGAAGACCAGGCTTTCAAGAAAGAAACCGGACACGCAGGCGATTCATAGCAAAGAATCTTCCCACGCGTGCTCCCACCTGTATAATCTAAGTGTTTATAATCTCAAGAAATTTATAATTGATGTGAATACATAATATTAATTAGTTATTCATTGTATTTTGATTTTAATTAATTTTTTTTATTAAAAAGTGCATACTTTGATCATTGATCACTTTAATCACTTTGCTAATTATTTTTATAATGGTTTCATTGCATGTGTTCTTTTCCAATATTACATTTAATGTAATAGTACCTCAAATTCTCATTTCATCCAAGTTTTATTTAATTACAAATTTATGATGGTTTCCAATATACGTAACGCTATTATTTCACTAATTAAAAATTCCAAAAAACAAAAATTTGTTGTAAAACTAAAAGATAGTTGAAAAACATACCCCCCTTGTATTGTAAAAGATTTAGTCTAATTTACCCAAGTGATGACTACTAGTTTGCTCTTTTCAGGGAAATACAGCTAACTGGCAATGGTTGCAGCTAGCAATTCTGTCTTCCGCATGAGCTGAGCAAGTTTTAACTTACTCCTTATTAAGTACACTACAAGTCGTCTTTCTTCTTCAGGGTCCACTTGTTGGTGGTGATATTTCGTTGCCGTTTGGATATACCTGCGCCAAACATATATTTCACATTATTGTTTTAAAATTGATTGATTGATATTGCAAATCGTAGTTCAAATCTATAATATTCCGTAACACAAGCCCAAGCTTTCCACTACACTAGCTTCTCAAAATGGCTGTGGTCGCTTGATTATCCACACACAATGGTAGCATTGTAGGTGCTTTTATACACTTGCATAGAATAATCTCGACAGCCGGTTGCGCTCTCTGCGGTGTAAGTGGCGTCAATGTGCAGCGATTTCCAAGCTTTAGTTCTAATAGACAATAGACGGCACTTGTCGAATCCAACAAATGTTTATGGTCCGCAAAAGTAGTGCTTCACGACCAAACATAATACCGATTTTTGTAGGAGCCATAACTTTAACAAAGATACGGTAACAAAAACTAAGGAACCAATTTTAACTGATACGCCAAAATGTAAATATCCATGCAAATGATAGTCACCCAAATCAGAATTCGCATAGAACATTTGGTATTATTCTAATCTAGTGTATGTTAAAAATTATTAATTTCATGTATTATTTTTAATATCCGTTTGAGGGATTGTTAAACAACGATCCATCAAGCGTTTCATTTATTTGTTAGATATTTTTCTCAATAAGAGAAATAGATAATTGACGCATTAAAAGATATATTGTGTTTTTTCAATGAGATTACCAACACAAGTATTTGTAGATTTTGTGGATTATTGCTATAATTAATACTATTGATAAAAAAATTATTTAATTGTATAAGAATTAGCTTTTGCTAAAGTGAGCATTACCGAATTATTGATAGTAGGAATTTGTTTACGTTTGGTACATGTTCACAGATGAATGAATAAAAGCTTGTTTAGTAACCTAAATAGGTTATTTTCAATGTCGTAAGATAATATATTTTTAATACATTTAATTCATGCTTCATTATCAACTTTACATAAAAGAAAGTTACATACGATATGTTGCATAGAATAATAAGAATAATATAGAATAATAGAATATATATTCTATTCTATCTCTTCTATATAGAATAAAATAATAGAATAGACAAAATTTTTGCTATTTGTATGTTGGTAAAATATTCTCCTTCAAAATTTGCACATAGACTTATTTTTGATATAAAACCAAATGTTAAATTTATGATTCCAAAATACCTATTTTTGCAAAATATTATCAATTCGAAATAATATATTATATATTCTCTTGGCTTTTGCGCCTTTCAAGGTGTGTCCGATATTTGTATATTTTAAGGATAGTTTGGAGTATTCATTGCTTGTTCTCACAAAATTTGACATTAGTAGATTCCCCTATAATGTTGGTCTGGGTTGCTTCAATGAATAGAAGAATTAAAATTACTATTTAGTTATATTTATTATTTTAGAAGTGGCGAAGACCCTCCGGTATCAAGTGGACCATAAAACTGAGATTTAGTCGGATTCGACTCATTAAATATAAAGAAGTAATTAATTTAAACCAAAATTAACAAGAATCATTTTATAATTAATTATTTTTATTTTTAAATTTTCTAACGTGATATGTTGATGAATGAATTTAACGATTGTTCGACAAAGTGTTATATTTTATTAGTAAATATATTACAGCCAGATAGAAATGTACCTGGCTGTGTGTTATCGAGAAGTAATAAATGTGTATATTCTTCTGCTAATAATAACGTTGTGTTTAAATAATAGTGATTACTATATTATATCTGCTAAAAAGAAATACACTTCTAGGTTTAAACCCTAGGTGTAATTTTGGTTGGTAGCAGTAATTTTTTAAAAAAATCTAAGGAAACACGTTTTAAGTAACAACGTATTCCATTTTTTAATTTTTAATTATTATATTTACTGTACTGTAGGAGCGCTCCACATTTTGCCTCTACATTTGTTTAAACAAATTTGCACATGTGAGCTGAAGCAGGAGACGCGCGTAGAGGCCATGTGTCTTCAAACTGAAACGTACTCAGATCCGATGTCATATCATAGATGTGCGCGTAGTTCCAGAAATCGTTACAAGATTTGTTTCAAATAGTGCCAAACCCGACAAGATCACGAGACTGTTTGTTTGGGGTGCCATGGTTTAAGATTGATTCCGTTTGAATTTTCTATATATATATATAAGAAATTTGGTAGATTTTATTTTGTGCTGTCTTGTGATTACATTTTGTAGACATTTATTGAGCATCTATATTATATATTTAGTATTTTCTTTTAATGAATGTTGAAAATATTGATGAAATAATTGGACAAATAGTTTCTCGACTGATTTACAACAAAATTCATAATGCATTACTGCTACATAAATTTCATGTATTCTAGTGTAGATTGTATACTAGAAAAAGTAATAAATACTATTGTTTTACTTATTATTTCTTCCTTAACTTTTAGACAGCTATCATTCATTTAATAATAAATCTCAATTTTGATCATTGTTCATTGATTATGATCTGGTTTAATAAATGTTTATATAAACTGTTGATGGAATCAATTGGAATCTCGTGTGATACTATTACACAAGCCACACTTTTCTTTGCTTAACTCTAAACACAAAGGCGTTAGCAACTGCAACATAAATAATCGCCTGCTTTAGTGTTGATTGAATGTATGTGTTTTTTAAGAGTATTTATAGCTTTCTGCCTGTTTAATTTATTTGTTTTTAAATATTATTTTGATTTGTTACAATTCTGATTATCAACTTTCTAAATGTTTTCTTTTGTAAAAGTCATACTTTAATAGCCCACTTAAAACTTGAGATAACATTGAGGGTATTAACCTGCAGCATTATTATTGCAACATTTGTCGACAAGACACGTTAACATTTTGTTTATTTCTTCCACTTGCCAGCGATATGATAACTCTTTCAGTATGAGCGAGATCTTTTTTCAAAAGACCAACTGCTTAAATTTTTATAGGAAGTTAATTTTACTATTGAATTAAAGTGTCGCCGCATCCGATACTGGTGAACTCAACAAGTTGCGTGATTACACGAAGACTGAAATTAAGTAGCGAAATATTGAACTTGCACAATTGCGAAGTTCCCATCCCATGCTTGGGCGAGATTGGTAGAATCACCAATTTTGAATCTATTTTTGGAACCAAAACTAAGCAAACATAATTTTGGTTACAATATTTTTTCGAGGAAAACATCAATAATAATCTTTTTTCATAAATAATTACTTTTATATGTACCACCCTGCATTTATTTTCAGTATAAACACATGTCATTTCTTAATCTAAAATTTTTTTAATAGGTTTCAATGTTTAAACTCAGTTTGTGGACAGATAGATTCTTGAAATAAATAATATAATAAATCAAATATAAATCTATAGTCCAAATTTGAAGAATAATTTCGATAATGTAATTTTAATAGCAGAGAATGCGATTGTAATAATTTGGGATCAATTGTTATTGTATAGGCGGGAGCACGCGTGAGAATCTGGAGTCGTAGGAAAATTGATAGAATTTCTTGAATATATGTTTATTGCTTGTGAGCTGATTGAATTCAGTCCTTCTTAATGAGACTCTAGCACTGAGAGGACCAAACTGAACTGACTTCTTTGTAAAATTTCGAGCCCTGACGTTACATAGGCACGACACTCTCGACAAAATAGATTATTATTGTGCGCACCAACTTTATATATTAGCGCGATCAATAATTAAACAATGGCTTATTTATTCAATCTCACAGTGAAATTATTTTGGAAGCGCATTCTATTTGATAAATATAATTGCAGCAAATAAAAAAAGTCGTCCTCAGATATTATCTTTCTCATATTCTATCTTTGAGATTTCCCGTAGAATTAATTTTATTAGTTGATGTAATGTCGTTAAAAATATTATATGAATAGTAGTATCTATTTCTTTATCTTTATTTTTTGTTTTTTTAAAGTGTTTTTAAGTGATATAGAGATAGTGGTTGTTTCTTCTAATAAGAAGAATACTACATATTCTGATCATTATAATTGACCACTCGCCCTGTAGGGTTGTGTTGTAAGGTAATTATGTTCTTACATAAATGTATAACTTGTATCACAACAATAAATTTTCCAGATAGTCAACGTTATTTATACAATTTTTGGAGTAATTATATTATACAAGTCTTTAAAATTACATTTCCTTCGATTTAATTGATTTCAATGATGGGTTATTACCATCACTGAAATCACTGAAATATTATGTTTTTATTTTTTCTACAAATTTAATTATAAATCTAATTTTTGAAATCAAGTTTTGAAATAAATAATTTTTCATTATTTCTTTACTGGTAAGAAAACTGTCCTCTTCTTCTCCTTGTTTTACTACTACCTGGTTGATGCACTCGATCTGCATGATCAATAAAGAAGCGATGTACTGATTGATGATTATACATCATGTTGTACATAAAACTGCTGACGTGAGAATTCAACATGCTGTCTACTTATTCAAGCCAGGTCTCAAACTGAGAGGTTTGATAGGTTGATGGAAGACCAAGCCGATAGGATTCAGAGGATTCAGTCGTAGTTGAATCAACATAAGGTAAAGAAAGATTATATAAATTGTATCATAAAAATAATAAGCAATATCTTTATTAAAAATATAATACCAAATATTACAGTTGCAATTATAATTAATTTTAAAATGTAAAAATAGACGCTCGCTCACATTTTATGAATAAAATACGTTGTAGTGATGGATTTTCATTAATGGTTGCTTTGCACACTTTTTTTCTCTTTAATAACATGGCAATATTCTTTAATTCAATTATATTAATACTTTTAATATCATAAGTACAATATATTTGAGTAAATCACAGATTAAAAAGAAAAACAACATTACATTTAATTTTTTCATAAATATAACTAACTAGTAATTTGCATAATATTAATTAAATGTAGTGATTGTATTGGAGAAGTTTTGCAGTGTTGTGCAAGCCTGTCTTTACAGATTATAATGAATAGAATGTTTTTTAATGTAGTAATATTAGCCAGTATTTGTATTATTTTATCTAAAATAGTTCAATACCTTCTAAATTGCTATATATTCTATTATAAATTTATAATAAAATTGAAATAAGTATTTGATTGATTAAAAATAATTAATGATTGAACCAATTTAATTAGACAGTAAACAAAATAAATGACAAATTTGTTTCGGTTTTTAGAACAAGGATTGAAGCTTCTTCATCTATCATTCATTCGTTTGAACGTAAGTAGGCTATTGCCTGTGTATCTAAATAAATAAATTATATAATTTGGTATATCTTTGTGTAATTTACTTATTTCGTTGTGTAGTCAGCGAATCAATTAAGGAGAGGATATGTTGTTTGAGAGAGTTTTCTTAAATTTATAATACAATTAAATTTAAAAAATATATTTTAATACCCAAAGGAAGTTGCCTCATTTTATTGGATTTTCTTCTATTTTTCTATTATCATGATTGTTTTGTGTTGCGCGAGAGACGCGGCTGGATTATTCAAGTTATATCGGCCTACCAACGGACGCCCCAATTAAGAGAATTTTAATGATTTAAATAAATAAAATAGGAACCAATTCATTTTAAAATTGTGCTGATAACTAACTGATGTTCTTATCCCTGATGTTCAGGCAGCCTCACTGTTATACAACTATTATATGACTGTTATGTGACTGTGGTTATATTATTTTTCCAGCCTGACGTTAACTATGCGCGGCACATTAGACCGGTAACATCGCGGCTCTCTAAGGTCGGTAATAAGCATGATGAGATTTGGGGTGGTTCTATCAAAAACAAGAGATTTTCAAGTCTGAAAACAGCAGCACTATTGTTAAATGTACCTGCTTGAAGTTTTATTTACAGCAATTTCTCCTAGCTCATTGAAAGAAGTACTAAATGAGAAACAATTATATATATATATATATATATATATAATCATCGGTTTTTACGGCGTAACTAGCGCTTTCAGATTAGTGCCTTTCATTCATCTCTCTGTTGGCAGTTTTGTATGCACAGATTGTATTTACTCATCGCTTTATTAATGCTGTACTACCACATCCCTCTGAGTCTTCCTCTTTTTCTTCGACCGACCGGACACGATTCTATAATTTTCTTCGGTATTCGTGTTTCTGTCATACGCTACACTTGTTCATACCACTTTAGTTGTTGCTTGGTGATGTCGTTCATAATGGTGTTATGGTGCCTCATTATTTCTCGCACTTGTTCATTTCTGACTTGATCTAATCTACTTACACCTACATATCTTCTTTCCACTGCCAGAACACGCTTTTTGTCAACTTCAGCCATTGTTCTATATAATAGTGTTCTAAATTCACGTGTTAATTATCTCGGTTACTTTGCATGACCACCGGACACCGTTCAGAGCTCCAATAATCTTCTTAGTCTGTGTGGCTCTATGCCGGATGTTTGTTGAGTCTCTGGCATCTTGAAATATAAGGGTTCCCAAATACTTATATTCTGTGCAGCATTTTATGGTTAGTCCTGTGTTGAGAACTAGATCTTGGTTAGGCCCGCTTATGCTCAAATACTAGCTCTTCTTGGTGTTTAGTGTCAGATCCCATTCCTCGTATAAGTCAATAACACATGTATTCGGTATCGTCCTTACACTGCGTAATCAGGATCATACGCAAATTGCAGAGTGTATAATGGGGTAAATAACAATAGTTTTAATATAATAAATTATTGAAGATAATATTGTTGTATTTATTTCCGATGCATCTTTTAAGAAAATTAGATTACTAGTGTTGTAATTAAGTTTTTACACATTTCTGCAGTATCTATTTACGAATTTTTGTCAAAAACTGCTAAATTGTCTAATAATGATTACAAAAGTCATAAGAAAATATATCAAAGTGCAATAGAAGTGTAGTCAAACACAAAAAAAGTAAAAATTAAAAATTTATGTTGGCAGTAAGTTTAGATAAAGGGCACTAATAATATCTTTATTCAATAGACTTTAATAGTTTGAAATTTAAATTAACTTATTATTTTTATGATTTATGCGACTTTTGTGTGCGTGCTTTTGATATAAGATAATGAAATAGTGTTTATAATGCACGAATGCAAAGAAGTTTTAAGCTATATTCGTTGCAAAAATATAGTGCATGATTTTGCAAAAATTTTTAATTATTTAATTTCAAAAAAAAATTGAAAAATGGTAATGGTAATCTTATAAATTCGCTTCAAACTTTTATTTGTAAGTATATTTTCTGTAAACTTTTTTTTTAATTGGTTGCAACCGGGCTATGCAGCGCAATGGTGAGACTACTAAGTTTCCTAGGTACAGGTTCTCATCAATATATTGCAAGCATATGCTAGGATCGTTGAGCTTTTACCAATCTTACATCTCTTTGTCGCATTTTTTTAGTACTAGAAAAGTATATAACTTAGACCGTTTCTTTTCTTTCTGTCTTTTAATTATTTTATGCATTTCATGCTTGCTTTCACGGTGTGAGAGCAAATAAGAAGACATATATAAAGATTAGTCTTGTTTAGACGCTTTTGTAAACGTTTATCAAGTGACAAATAAAATTTAGAACGGAATTCGTTTTTTTAAATTCTGACGGTTTTTAGTGTTATTCATATTGTTTTATTTTTTTGGATACTCCTTTATGACCTAGCTGTCTAATGTTGGCGTAGGTTCAAAAAATTTTTCGCCTGCGCATCCGGTATCCTTGTTGGTGCCCTGGTCTTCCCGGGTGAGAATCTCCACTCGAAGATAGAAAGTTGATTGATAAAGATTTGTTGAGTATATGTTTGTTGTGAGCTGATCGTGTTCAGAGGCTAAGAGACCGAACTGAACTGATTGTAAAATTTGGAGCTCTTGACATTACATGGACCCGGCACTCTAGACCAAATAATTCCGATCCTTTAGATTATTATTACCAACTTTATAATTTGACACGAACAAATATATATATATGTTAGATTCCGTTAAATAGTTGATACAAAAACTCTAATAACTTGTCTAATCCACCCTGCCACCCTCGAGCTTTTGTCTCAGAAAACAACTTAACTGATGTCATCAATGCGAACACCTGTTATATCTTATTAGTGAAACCCGTGTCCATGACAACACGTTCATAGTTCTTCTTATTCATAGCAACGCTATCTCTAATTTATAGTATATAGTATGTATTATATTGTATCTATATAGTAAATAAAGACTGTAATGATAAAATGTACAATGGTGAATTTATTTAAAGTTGATATAATTTTTATTTGCTATTATAATCAGCGCTCTCTAGTGTATAAAGGAATAATTAATTCATGAAAATGTTAGAATAAAGTAGAAATGCAGAAATTTTTCCGGCGCATAGATATTGGTTTGTATTTAATTCGGTTAGATGGTACACATTTGCCTGTAAATATTTAAGAATTCATTTTTTTTGCGATAAAATCATTACAACTAACTAAATAGTTTTTCTAACAAATTACTAGAATAAATTGTTGATTATGTAAAAAAATGAAATAAGATTGAAAGATTGAAAAATGATATTGATGACTTAAATTTACAATACAGATCAGCGAAGTCTTCGGTTTTTGCAGTCTCATTAAAGAGTGAATCTACTTGCTCTTCAACTCCTTCATATAGCTCCTCCTCCTCCTCAAACTTCTTGATAGGATCAATCCTGTTAATTAAAGAGTTAATTATTCTGATTTTCTTGTGATGTTGATGACCACGAATCTTTCCATCTTTTGGGTGGTCGGTCTATTGGTCTTGTTTGGTTTGGCCTCTGCATTTTTGCCCATTTGACTAGCGCATCTTCGCTCATTCTGTCAACGTGAGCGTGTACCTTCTTCTTTCTCTTGACCATCGTACTACATCCTGAACTTGTAGATGCTCTAGAATGTCTTTACTTCGTACCCGGTTCCTTAGCGACACTCGTTTTATTGTTCTTAAGGTGCTCACTTTTGATGAACACAGTATTTGTTTTGAAACACAAAAAGTTAAGTTTACGTTAAGTTTGTCGGAGAAGGGTTGCACCCAGTCGCACTTTCATATTATCTTCAAAATACCCATCCCCGACAAAAGAACTAAATCAGACCATATAAAAACAGATAAAATTTTCAAGTAACATAACGCTAAAAAAAAACATACCGAAAATGTTCTACAAATCAATAAGTACGTGTTCTTAGCTGTTTAAGTTTTATTTCATTATACATTAAATATCGTTCTAAGAAAGCAAATATTACTTTATTTATTTTGCCTCAATATTTCACAAAACGCAAAACAGTTGTTATTCTTCACCTCATTCATATATTTTAAAGCAATCTACATTCTAGCACCTAACTTATTGTTAATTAATGATAGCTAACTAACGCGCATTCCGTCGTATTTGATTAATATTGCTCCAGCACTTTATAAAATGTTATTGGGTCAAGTTTGAACGCGACGTTTTTGGTCTTGTATTTTTTATAGCAGGATTCTGCAAATGAAGGTGTAACGAGAGAACATAGTGGAAATCGTTGACGTCATAGAAAAATAAACTGAAATTATTTTTGAATTATCGCTATGGAAAACATAAGCCTAAAAATACGATTGTTTGGATAATCTTTGGAAAACATGGGGAATAAGTTGGGTGGGAATGACGAATAAATTATTATGTATACTAATCAATCATTACACTAAATATAAAAATATATATTAGTTTAGTTCATTATTTTATATGAATGGTGAGAGATCTGCATCAATTGCCGCTCAAGTTGTGGTTTATCTACCCTTTGTCACTAAAATAATTATAGATTTTTTATTAATATAATACAAATTAACATAAAATATGTTCATCTATTCTTATTATTTTGGCTCTAGTTTAAATCAACAATTTAACATAGTTGAATATTCTAAAATATTCGCTTATTTGAGACTGGGTTTACGATCAAAGTCATTAGAAAATCGTTAGCTTACTTAGCCTAAGAAGAAAGGTACTGGCTCAATGGTAGAGTAATATGTTGCAACACGCATGGGCACAATTTCGGAACAATTCCAACAATCGACAAAATCGCCAATAATCACAACAAAGCATGAATTGCTCACAGCGCACAAAAGGAGGCTAGTGCGTTGGTGGTGGTGGCGACGCGCGGTGCCTAGCTGCTCGACGTCGGGCGTAGCGCGCGAATGCGGTTGAGGGGGCTGCGGCGCTAGTTAGTGGTGGGGACGGCGCGGCGGCAATAGCTACTGCCACCGACCGCCGCACCGGCCCGCAGTGCCGGCGATAACGCGGTGCAATATGGAGATATGTGACGAGTGAGAACCGGTGCGGACCACCATGGGAACATGGGGCTGGATGGGGTCGCTGCCTCTGCTGGTGGTGGTGCTGCTGCCGCCGCTGCTGCTGCTGCTGATCGAAGCGCCGCGGCACGCGCAAGCACAGGACAAACAAGTTAAAGCAGGTCAGTGAAACACATTTTTAAATTGATTTTAAACTTTATAAGTTTAAATTATTTATAAGGAGCACCCATTTATTACATTCCTTCGTTTGTTGCCCAGAAGAGAAATATTGATGTACCTTTCAAGAGTGTACTATTTTTAACAAGGGATAAAATATTTATAGTAACTAGTTTGAAAATTGTTAGAAAAATGTTTTAAACGTTGCCGATATATTATTTATGCGCAGCGCAGATTGGCGGCGGCATGAATCGCGTGAATGCGGCGGCGAATGTTTATAGATTTATGTAGAAAGCAATAATTGTGCCACTTTTATGGATTTACTTTGTTTGAACGCATTAATTTTAGTGTTTTGTGTTTTGACGTCAAGTTTTCAGAATTGCATCACGTTTACAAGATGATTGATCTAAGTAAACAAGCTAGTTGCTGTACCGCTAAAACCTACATGAATATTATAATAAAGTGGTGTCTCATTCTGACCTTGTTCTAAATGGAAGAAGTTGTAGAAGATGTGCTCTTGTAGACTACAGAAATGAAGAAAGCGACTTTTCACTCTTTCCCGTAAATCTTTGTTTTCTTCAGCTTTAACATCATTTTTTAAAATTGACTTGCACCCAATGTTTTTACTCACATTGCAATGACATGAATTTTGCATGCAAAACGGGTTCTTGTTACTTTTTTAACCTCGTAGAAAACAAATGAGAAATGGAAACAATGTTTACCAAATGTGAACTCATGTACAATGCATGTTGATGGAAAAGAAGAAAGGTGTAGGAATGAATGTAGGAAAATTAATATATATTTTTTCATTTTACTACAATATTAAGAAATAAAATTTTGAAACATTTAGTAGTGTTTTGTGGATAAGACTTACAATTCAGAATTATGATATAATTTTATCGGTTTTTTTTTCTGAAAAATGCAATCATCTAAGTATATTATTTATTGCAACCATTAAAAAATAAATACGGTTGCGAACTTTACTCAAATTAATTATTTTCAGCATCTATTTTTATCCCAAAGTTTGTGCAAGAAAAACAAACGTTAATATTTGAGTTTCAAATACAAAAACTATTTGTTACTTTTTTCATGAAATAAAGTATAATTAATTATTATACTTAAAACTTGAATATTATTTATTGCCAAAGCAAGTAACATTGAATTTGCTTTTAAATAAATGATAATATTGACGTCAATAATTTTATTATTATAAAATAACAATTTATGTATAAAAACGAATTTAAAAAAGTACTACTTTCCATAAATGTTGTCCAACAATGTCTTAGGGTTTACAAAGATTTATACGTTGGCACTCGAAGATTGAAATAACTAAATGGCCTGGAAAGATTTCCATTTCCACTTGATATTCTCGCTTCCGTTTTTAGTTTATTCTATTTCTCACTTCTTCTTCTTCTATTTTTTTATACTCGTTATCGTTAACTCTCAATTTTCCAAATTTGCGAATGTTTGATGCTCAAACCGCGTTAGTGATTGACGGGAACGTAAAATATAAAATTCTTAAATGATGAAATATAAAATTCCACTTTAAGCACGAATTGGCATCCAGCGTTCACTTTAGTTGAAGCCTTTCATCTACAATTTCTACAAGTTTTGAAGTGTCGTGAGAGTTTCTCACTTAATTCTTTCTCTAAGCATTTGGCAATTTTATTATCGATTTGCGATTTGCGTAACGCGATAAAATTACTCAGCATGCCGACGAAATCGACATCCATCACATTTTACGAATTCACATTTATGAATGGAAAGGCAAATCAACAACGTTAAATTCTTCGATACATTGTAAGTAAATATTTTGGATACAAATAATTCCCAACAGATTAAATAAGTATTTTATTTAAATCGAACAGCTTCAAGCAGAATAAAAAATTTAATAAATTGATTAATAAGTGTGGCAGTATGAAATGCGTGCGGACGGTCACGTTCGGTAAATAAAGCCGACAACAATCAATAGCGCCCCACCGACCACCCCCGATGAAGGCGCCGGCCGACAGCTGGCGGCGGCTGGAGTGGTTGCCGTGCGTTTTATTGAATTTTTCATGACGCATTCACTCAGCTCTCTCAGCTTTGACTCCCGCGCACAACAAGTGAATATAAGCAAAGTATCGCAACAACCCACCAGTGGATTAGAGGGTAGCAATAATAACAATGATAGATCTGGCCAACGTAAAGAAGACAAACCGATATTGCGTTAATATTTAATAGAAATCTAAGAAAGCTTGCATAGTAGTATGAAATAAAGGTATTATTGCCAGAAAGACTATATAAAATATAACTTGAATTTGCCTTAAATGTATTTTTTTTTTTAATATCGTTGAGTGTAGATATATTTATTATGTGAGTATAACTTATTTATTTATATAACGTTTTTGGTTTGCTGCCTTCTTCAGTATATATATCATACTGAACTACTATATACTTCTACAACTTTATTTCATCTTTACCAACTAAATTCTATCTTCAGGTTAGTTTTCCATCAACCTCTCAGTTCATGGCCTGCTTGAATAAATACTGAATGACCAGATTTTGGGAAGAAGGCAATATGCCGGAAACGTTCTATAAAGTCTGAATATTTATTAGTGTATAGTGGAATTTTATTAACATTTTTTTGTTTTTTTTGCACTATTTCGTTGATAGGTATTTTAATCCTGCTTATAAATACAACGTAAATTTAATTATTTTTATTTTATATGTTATATTATTGTCATTATTATTTCATGAGTAGCCACAAACATAAATATACCACAGTCGTGATTCCCACAAATTACTTTCTACAAAGTACTTACATTTACTGTCAATTCTAGTCGTACATTGATACTACCAAGTGTGGCCAGAATTGAGAAAAAATGAAACTTCTCAGAAGCTTAACAGTGCTGACAGATTAACTTTTCTTTACATTATAACAGAGTGATGATTATTAAAAAAGTAAAAGTAGAAATAATAACTCATATTATAATTATTGATAGTGGCATGCCAAATTGAAAAATTAATAAAATATATTTTTATAAATTAATATACCTGTAAATAAGTAGAGTTTAATTACATTTGAATTTTTTCTTTGAAAGTAAGATTCAATCGAGCACCAACCAGCACCCCTGCATTAAAATTCGCTCTCTTAAGGTATTTTTTTCTTATTAGGTATGGTGCACGAAAACTTTATTTTTACTTAGAAAACATGGAAATGCAATCATAATCACAACAAGCGGACCAATGTTGCTATCATAATTTAGTAATCCAGGAAATAAGATTACCCCTATATAATAAGTAATATTTATGCTTACATTTGTCAAACGAGCAAAATTCTTTACAAACATTTGAAGACCTCGATGACACCCTAACAAGAAGGAACTATTCCAGGTCTTTGTAGTTCTACTGACACAGCGATGCTATGTTATAGGGATTGCAACTCGAATATATTAGCGAGACATTCCGATGGCACAGGTAGACCGGGCCTCTGCCCCTATCTGTCGCACGCAGCACGCACTAGATTATTTTAGTCTATGCACCGCAATCGCAACAACAATTTAAATATAAATAAATAATCTAACATTAATTTTGTTGCGGCATCTCCAAATTTCACACCAAGATTCTTCTCTTTCCACACTTGGAATTAAATGTAAATGAACTAAACTGCAGAATATTCTAAATACTATATCCTGCAAACTAACTTTTTATCTATTGTTTCAATATTTTAGTAAACAATTATATTTTAAACGCTTTTCTAAACAAATAACTATTTTCTAAAACTATAAAATTGTGTATGTATAATTTATTAAATAAAAAAATGTTTTTTTTAAATGACTTCTAGTTGAAATACATTTCAATGTGCACACGCGTTTTTAGTGCATTTAATAGAAAAGTAACTTTTGTTGTACAGCCCAAGCCATACAATAGAAAATATAATAAATGTCGAAGATTGATTTAAGTGTTTTGTTATATTCATTGACAGAAGTTATTCTCATTTTCAATAACGGAGGAGTTCTCAACTAAAATATATTTTTTCAATTTTTATTTTATCAATTTAGACACGTCTGTCTTCTTGGAAATAACAATTACAAAAATTAACATTCTGATGACAATTTCGATATTCGCAATTTCCCAATCAATTAGACATCACGCTTTGAAGTTTGCACTAGACATACTAGTGTACGAGTATATGTAGAGTGTCATGTATGAGGCTTCACACGGCGTGCACGGCGGTGGCGGCAAAAACGGCATACAAGACGCCAACATTGAGGTTGTATAGGTGGCGGTATCACTAGAGGGTAGGAAAGCATGTTGCCATTACGAACGCTCCACTTTTCTCTGGCCCAGTTCCAGCCGGCACGGTTTTATTGCGTTTCCACGTTTTCCGAGTTTATGACGAGGTTGGCGTCGCGCATCGATTTTTCCTAAACAATTTCCAACCTATTCTACTGACATACGCAACCACATTGCAACGTATTTATACTTATTACATCAATTGCAACAACATGTTATATAAAAAATATTGCGAAGGAGAATGAAAAAACTATCACTTAATCAACAGATATTTCCTACATGATAAAACGTTTTATTTTTGTCCAAGTTATTTCTTAACACTAATATAAAGCTTTTAGCACTTACGCTTTGCCAGTTCAGCTTTTTTTCTTTAAGAAATCAACTTTGTTTCTGGCTTTGCGAGCAACTTTTTACCGTTTTGCACAAATTCAAAAACTGAAAGGGTCATCCGTGGTGAATTATGGCGCTCGGTGCAATTGCAAACATCGATTTTCTCTGCCGTACGCTTCGGTTTTCTTTCAAGACCATCAAAAATGTCTGCTACCTGATGCGCATATGAATCTACTAATATACTTGTCCAGAGTTTGAATTGACGTACAATTGGGAAAAATAGTTAGATCTAATAATAACACATTATCTTGAATTGCTGGTTTACAGTTTAATTATGTTGTTGTAAATTGCTCAACAATACAACAACTAAGTCGTCTTACTTTGTTTCTTGAACTGGCATCTGCTATTGTTTAGTATTGATTAATGCATTACTTAAAACAATATTTCTTACTGATATTAAATTTTATTATCATTTAATTAATAATAATAATTAATTTACAATTAAAATACTGTTCAATTTAAATACCTATTTAGTTTTAATCATTTATAACTTCCCAAACACGTATTATTCCGCTTCATGTTCGAGAGCTCTGTCTCGAATACATTGGATGATACGTAACTAGTTTATGCCGTGCTTAATGAGCTTTCAGTACGGACAAGCCGCAAATATACAAGGCAAGAGTGCTTTTCGGCAAAATATTGCTAAATTATGTGCAAATGCTCGTGGTTTGTTTGCTCGAGTTGAAACTCGACAGAATTCGAAAACCGTGACTGATTGGAAAATATAATTTTCAATGGTGCTTGTATGGCGGTAATTGAGGGAGGCAAACAATGTATGTTGTAAGAATTTTATTTTTGAATAAATGCATTATTGAATAAAGTGCATTTGTCTACGTTGCAAAAAAGGGATTCCAACAGAATGTATGAGTTAAATCTCTCTAATGAACCGTAAATTCCAATTATTATCTTGCTTTATTGCATTTAACAATCCCAAGAGGTAAATCAATATTTGCACGTTAATTCTAAGTTCAATTTTACAACAAATAAAGCGTGCAATTAATAAACAATGTAATTTCATAATAATCTAATTTTAATATTAATTATTTGTACACTTCTGCAACATAAGTATTTATTTTATATATTTTACATAATTACTTTTACATAAAATTAATACGTTGCTGGTTTACAAAAATGAACGAAGCAAATTTTAACAAGTTATATTTTTATAATATTAAGTTATGATAAAATTTAAACGTTTTATTTGTTTATTAATTTGTTTGGAGATTTCAGTTAGCAATACCACTATTTGTTAATTAACATATTAAAGATGATTTTATATAAATCAAATTCTAGAAGTCATACTGAGTAACAAGAATAATAATTATTATTACACCATTTATGTTTAAGAAAAAAAGAAAAACTTTTTAAATTTAACTTCTCGATTGCTATCTTTTTTTATTAATCTTAGATAATTTGACTTGAGGCGTTGTTCTCGCCCACGGCTAAAACTAAAAATGTCTTAAGTAATATAACAAATAATTTACTCTACAACTTTTTAATATATAACCGAATGTCGAATCTGAAAGTCGCGTATTCACAAGAAATGTTTGAATGGAAATCTGTGCATATTTGTGCTGTAACATCAAAACAGACATCAACATCGGTCAACTCATTTTTTATTTTGCTTTTTAGCATGGAAATTTCTATTTATCTCAGCAAGACCAGACAGTTTACTTCGTTTTCTTCACTTTGACAACAACGTCGTTTGCTGTTAACAAACTTAACACCGTCGTTTGAAAGGGTTTTTTAGTGCAGCGCTTATAATTTCCGTCGGATTCATTGACCTGCTGTTTTTCCTTTTTTTCGTTTTCCTTGCTGTGGATCTACGTTCAGCTTCCGGTAGAACGCGCTTCAGGTAGAGTTTAGGCCGCATTATTCTCGTTAAAAATCTTCATTTATTTTTAATATCATTCAGGAAATATGAAATTGCTAAATTTGAAAACTGGGTAAATGTTAAAAAAAAACTGATGAAAATTAAATTCTTAAATAAAAAATATAAATATAAAAAAAAATTCAATTCAAAAACAAAATTAAAATATTTTAAAAAATATGACAAATTTTAATGAATGAATATATATATATATATATATATATATATATATTTAATTTATATTGTCCGAATTTTTAATGTTTTTTACCTCGTTTTCGACGTTAATCAAAAGTTTACTTTTCATAATACACCCACTATTAATGGGACTAATCAACAAATTTGCTCCAATCTCCTTCATCTCATGCTGCTAACTTCAGTTTTGTGTCACGTGCACCTTGTTGCTGTGTAGTTCATAAATTAACTTTCAAACAGCCGTCCAATTCAATTAAAACTTTCTCAAACTGTTGTCAGCCAAAGGAGTCTACACGAAATAAACGTTCAGTCTTTTGCCGGTGCTTCAGATTATAATTGAATAAACTTGCATTTATTTACTAATAGTCAAATGTATGATTACTTAGTATGTATGTATCAATATCACTAAATTTACTAGTGTTAAAAAGTGCAACTTGTTGGATTATAAAAAAATAAAAGTCTGACTAATAAAAAATGAGTTGCATGAAAACCTGACAAGTTGAGTAAAACCTATGACATTAATTGGTTCAACGCTTTGTACTTTGTTTGGTGGCAATTGCAAACGGTTGAGTGAAAAGTTACCAGAGAGATGAAAAGTCTGCTGTTTGTAAAGTTTGAAGTGTACACGTTGAGATGAAAGCAAAATATGTGGTGAAATTGGGATTTTGTTTCAGTGCAAGTTTGGAAACTTTTTCAATTTTTCTCATCAAATAGCTTAAACAGGTTATCAAAAGCAGAGAATGCAAATTTGTTGTCAAAAAGCGAATAAATTTGATATTAGATTTAAAGTAAATATAAGATTATCTCTGAAATAACAGAACAATAATAAGTACAAAAGAAGCAAAACACAATTATGCTTTTTTGTCTTTGCTATACATTACTTCGCAACACTTGCCTCTCTGGTTATTTGCTGCGAAAATCTTTTTATCTAGCAGGTTGCTGATAGATTTAGTTCTCTACTACACACTCTCTACTTTTCTAAAAGGCTTTAACAAATTCTCATTTGAAATAACAAGTTACTATCTATCTTGTTTACTTTATCACGTTATCTGCAATTTCCATCGAGAACTACACAGAGCTGAGTAGATAAACACCGTAAAAGATGGAGAAAAAAAAAACAAATTTGTAAAAAAAAAATATTGTACATAACGCGTAGTTTTACTGTGTTTTGGACACAATTTATGTTTCTTGTTCGTTTTTAATTGTGTCTTCAGTTAAGTTTGGTTTACAAACTCTGGTTTTGTACTTGTTTTGTCATTGCAAACTTTAAGGAAGGAAACAGCTAAATATACACTATTGTGTTATTCATTGAAGAAGCTTTGTAGTTGGTAAGCGAAGAAAATTACAGAAAGTACTAATTGGCGATAGTATCAAGACAAAAGTAAACAAGGATTTTAATGAAACAGGAAAAACCAGGTCTAAGCTAGGTTATAAGTATAACCCAATTTATTCTAGCATGATACAAACAGTACAAGTGAGGTGTAAGACATACATGATGAAAAGAAAATGTTATTTTTCGTATGACTATTTAGCCTTTTTATTGATGATGTTTATTGCAAATTAAAATAAAATAGGTTTATGAGTAATTGACGATTATAATCTCTTATTATCGCAGCCTTGATTTTCATTTAGTGCATATGCGAGTGACGCAAGTCGTAAATAAGCGGGTTTAATCGGGTCGCAACTTGCCGATAACAAATGATAAATGGAGCGCAATGTGAGTCGGATTAATTTTCCAATGGATTGCATGAATATGCAAAAGTGTTTCACTTATCTTTGATTGCCATGAATATAATTAATTTCCTTTAAATTTCACAAATCATTAGTACCCAATATACACTTATTCTGGTTCTGACAGCATCATTAAGTAACATATATATATATATATATATAAGAAACGAATATTGACACACAACTTCATTCCTGCGGCTTCCTGGAGCGGGCTGCAACAACCCGCAGTGCTACCGGTCGTTTATCACTTCTTCTTGTCGTTTTGAGAACTTGAAGGCTGCTGGTTGCACCACGTTGCTTATCGAGAACATGAGAAAGCATATGAATACATCTGCCCACCACAAGGATGCAAGATGTACGGGATTTATAATTAATGCGTGCGCGTCCTTAGAATCCTGCCAGGATATGATGCCACTAATCCACAAACTTTAAATTTGCATAAGTTGCCAACTTTGCAAACATGTGTTCCAGGAAATGTTAGGCATTCGAAAGCAAGACAAGTTTAATATTACTATTTGTGGTTGGATTAAAGTGATATGAAAGGGTTTGATAATAAATAAAGTAATAAAGCGATTTGATAAATCATTGTTTTTGTTAATAAAAAAAGAGCTCATAATTTGATATAATTTTCATCTTTTTGAATTAACTTGAAAGGCTTAACTCTTCTTTGAAAAAATTAAGTTTTTTTTAAATGGGTATTTTAATCTTTTTAAAATATATCCTTATTCAAATGGCATTTCTTTCTTTATTTTAATTTAATCTGCATGACACATTAAATAAATTTAAATTCTTTCTAAATAAGTCAAAGAAATAAGAAAGCTTCTTAATCTTTATTACTATCAATCATTTACAAATATAAATAATATTCTTTTTTCTATACTTTTAAAAGTGATAGATGCAGGTGAATAAAATAGACGCACGTAAAGCGAACAATTAGAAAAGTTACGCTGTCGAAAAGTAGAGTAAGATTTTTCTGGAGATTCACAGAAAGAAAGTGAGGAAGTAAGCTAAGTGGTATAGACGTTGCCAAGTGAAGTGGTTTGTTAAATGTGGGTGAAAAGAAAAAAAAAAGTTTCCACTTGATTGATTAACGAAATGTGTAAGATATCAGTCGAGAAAGTGAGCAAAACTTTATAGCTAAAAAAAATAAATAAATTTGAGATAGTGTTCGGGTAAACACAGAAGTACAGAAATGCGCTAATAATAAAATTAAAACCATTGCACACCCACAACTATAGTTAAATTAATAATAAGAAAAAAAAACAACCAATTTCCTATTAACATAACAGTTTCCAAATATTCAGCCGGCAAACAAGTTTGAAAAAAATATTTCTGGAAACACAAAAAATGTTTCAGTTACCTATCTCCTGATGCCGACTACAAGTCCGGCAATAGCAACATTCGACACCATTAAAAACAACTAATTACTATTTTCCAACTAAACAAAACTTTCTATTGTTTAAATGACTATCAGTTTTTGCTTTTATCTCGTTTACGCGCAATTATTATCTCTAACAATCTTTTTTCTATTGCTAGTACAAGGAACGAAAATAACTTGCAATAAACTTATTCAAATAAAGATACAAACTTCTTTTAATTCTTGCAGGGCACGAATTTAACTAGTATTTTGTGTGGTAACTAGGTTTCGAGCTTTGTTGCTGCTATAATTTAACACAACATTATCGTAAATCATAAAAATTTAGATAACACAAAAATATATACAGGAAAAACAAGTCCATTTATGAAAAATCATATGTGAAAATCAATATTTAGCACATGTTGCAAATGCGGATTGCAAGTTTATATTGTTGTATGCAGTTTGAAGTTACAAGTAGCGCCAGGCAAATAATATAGCCTAAAATATATTGTTGCTTAATTGTAAAAAACCGTTAAGAGCTAACAAATGATTATCAGGAAAAGAAAACGTTTTCTTGCTGTACTTTAGTAATGAAAGGGTAAAGTAGGTGGAAAGTATTTTGTTTATTGTTTTGTGTGCTTTTCGGGTATTCATTATGGTTTGTTCGTATAAAACTGCGGCTTGCAAATGTTCATTTGTATGAGGCTTGAAAGAGTTGAAGGGCTTGAATGTGAAAAATAGTATTAACAAACTGACATGGCAATGGAAAAACTGGCAGCGTTCACGTTCAGACGCCTGCCTGAGACGCAAGAACCGAAGGATTACTATTTTACGATAACTATTATATATTTAAATAAAGTATCAATTAGCAAAGTGATCCACGCAAAGTCTACTAAATAAAGTAAAATAATTGGGCCAAAATACTATTTCTACTTCATCGAAATTTATAAATTACAATTTTTTATTTTATTTCTTATTTTTGGAGCGTACTACAACCATGCCAATTATTGACACCGTACCTGATCTCCATTCCATTATACTGCATCAACTACCAGGGTTATTAGCAGTTCTTGAGACTAAATTTTGTGAGATTATATATTATGTTGAATATACCCCCAAGCAAAATTTGAAGCCATGTCCCTCGAATATGCATCTCATTGGCATTGCCATGATTAGACAATTTATCGACTGAGCTACAGAGAGGGGCCATAATTTACAATTAATATTAATTTCGAAGTAGTTCTAACACAGGTCAGGTACTTTAAAAAAAATAATAATTTCCAATTATTTATTCAGTGTATTGTTGAGTGAGTTACCATATCGAAGAAGGCAAGCAAGTGAATATAAGTAAGTGTAATGTTTTTAAATTCCAAATAATTAATTACAATGATTAATGTTTATCCAAATAAAAATCCACGATTCTTGGCAATCTTGGCATTCGCATTCTTGGCTTTCAGAGTACTCTTAGTATGATCCTAGAAGAGATAAATATCGTTAAATAGATGTAGAACGCTATAGCATCAACGATATCAGAGCTAAGCATACTCGGAATTCCGCCAGATCATGGATTATCATAAAAATTATTAAATCAACATTACCGAAGAGCGCTTCTTAAAAAATACAGGCGTAAAGAACTAGTAGAATAGTTATTTGAACAATTTAAAACATTCGGTATATGAAGAATGAATTATGGATATACTGCATGGCAATAAAGTTACTCGCCGTCGACGCTACATGTGTAGGTGATTTACATTCTTTTCCTCGCCAATGATGCAGCGCGATGCTGCTGTCGACTGATAGCTAGCAGGATAACGTTATTACAAGACGCGCGTCCAGAGAAAGCCTATTCGACGGAGTAATATGCTAGCGTTAGTCACAATTTCATCTGCATAACGCATTTTTTGGGAAAAAAATCATCGCTTTAATTAAAGAACTTCTTGAGTCTTGAATCTTAAACGCTCGTTCACTCGATATTAAGTTAGTTCCAAACAAACTAACTTAAATGATTAATGCGATTACTACTTAGTACTTTCTAGTGCATTCTAGTACTTATGACTAATTTAATTTAATGCTACTTGTGTAATGTAAATTAAGTTAAGATGAAATAAATAAGAATGTTGCAAGAGCTAAAATAAATATTAAAACGTCTTCTCGAGTAAGGAAGGGTATTTTACTGAAGGCAACAGTGTGCTCGGTTTTTCCCGCAGATTATGTTTATCCTGGGAAATGCGCGAGATAAGGGTGCTTGAAGGTGCGTCGAGACTTGTGGAAATTGCTCTCTGGACGAAGGTGCTCGTAGATTATAACATTCGCGGTATTTCTCTAAAAAGGCTCACATAAAGTAGAGAAAAAAATTAACTGAATTTATAAAACAGTTGGTTATAACAGAAAATATGGTGGCTTGGATAGAACTAAATTTAGTTTTTTTTTTTTTATTACGTTAGTCGTAAATATTAATGATTTACACCTTATTGACTAAATTTTAATGAAAATTTGCAATGTGAAGGTAATAAATGAACTTTAAATTTAACTTAAAGTTGTTTAAATATGGTAATGCATAGTTTATATTTTGATTGAGAAATATAAAAGATTAAAGATACATATACCATCTTTATTGATGCCAATATGGCAATAGTTGCAATGACTTAGAAAACAAATTATAGTTTTTAAAAGGATTTTCTTAATGGTATCTAGTCACGTATAAGAACATAAAATTTTTGAGATTATTATTTAATTTTAATAAATATTTTATAAGTTATTTTCTTTTTCAGAGACTTGCGTACTCTTAAGTGACAAAAGTGGTGGAATTTTCTTAATTCAGTTTTGCATATTTTCTAAACCGTCTCGGTAGCACACGTTCTTGGCAGCGTTGTAGTTTAAAACCAAGCTGAGAGTCTGCATCCTGCCGAGCAGAAGAACGGTGCAATTATTGAACGGCCAATGGTGGCAGGTCAAGTATAACGTCGGTCTATGACCAATGTGGTTGCAGTATGCTCACAAGTCATACACCACGATTACACCCGAAAATTAGGTATAAAAAAGGCTAAAATTGATGATGATAATAAATTTCTAGCTACTTTTATGTAATTATTATTTGCAACTAATTATAATATAATATTAAGTAGAATGAAATTTATTTATAGAATGCTTTTGGCTTGCTACCTTCTTCAGTATAATGATTATTTATAATCAAAAAGTCTAAAAAGTCTGTATATTGAAAAGACTGGGGTGAGAGTGGTAGACCCCTCTTTTTGTTGGGGATGGGTTATTGAATATGGATATAAATAAATATGTGTATTACTGAATTAACTGCAAAGTCAATATTCTAAGAAATTAATCATAATATTTCCTGCAATTAATAATGTAATAAATTAATGCATAACATAACCGGTGTTACTTTTTATTTTCTTTGCACATCCATCGCAACAAAACAGGTACACTGGAAAAATTACAGTGCATTATTAAGGACAAGTAAATTACACAAAACAAACAAAAAGGTTAATTAATTAACCATGCACATCCCTTGGCTTATGTATAATGTATGTACAGGTACAGCAAGTAGACAAAATAGAATTTTATAATAATGTATATGTACATTCTGTCTCTCACGTGCGTTATTATTGCATGTTGTGAGGGATTCTCTCATTTTTTACTCAAAGTGCACCGAGCGCATAGTTGGGTTGGGTCTAGCAATAACCTAACATAAACTCAACCACCGACCAATGACAATGGTTTTGTTTAATGTGATGTTTTTACTGTTTTAATATTCCTACAATGTGCATTCAAATAAATATTTGACTTGTTGTTTTACTTTCCGGGGGGTTTTATAACGCTAGAATTATAGACAATGAAATGAATTTATCGTAAAAAATTTACAATTTGTCTACCTTTGTTTCTTAATAAAAAAACAAATCATTTTAATTAGACTCACTTTGTAATGGTCAATTTATAATTATAGCAGAGTCTAATACATCTGTTGCATGTTTACTTCTCTATTATTCATATATAGGCCCAGTATCAGCATCAAGTCTCTCTTTTTAGTACCTTTTCTAATAATGAATAATTACTTTTTTGCGGTTTTTCCAATCCTGCGGATTGCCACCCAATTATTATTGGGTTTTAAATCCTTTACTAGGGCGGGATCAGCCCTTTAAAGTGCCCTGTCTCTCACCCACTCTCGACCGGGAATTGAAACCGGGTCTCCTGCGTGAGCGCCATACTTAACACTCCATTCTTACCCTCGTAAATTAGTTATTGCTTCTTATTTCTTATTCTCAAGCTGTGAACCATTTATTAATATTAATTTAAAAAAAAAGATGATTGTTTTTGTTCTCACAACAACAATAAATGAATTTCTTTAATTTTAATTCTAGCACATCTAAAAATGATTTGAAATTCTAATTTTAATGTTTTAGTTAGTAATCAAATTATTGTATCTTAAGTTCAATACCGTATTATATTTTTTAAAGATTATAGAGAACGCAGTTGATTGAAAATGTTAGATTGTTTAATATTCAATCAAGTTTCTTGAACTTTAGGTTTGTTTGATAGACAATCTATATTCGCAATATACCTTGAAAATGTCCTCAAACACTTTGGAAAATTACAATTTCATTTAAATGTGTTGAACTCTACTTTTTTCCATTATATATTTTATTACAATATAGAGTAGACTATGGTTAGATTTATTTCGAGCACTTCATTTCATTCGCGCAATTTTTGTTTCTTCCTTATTCAATCCTGCATTCAGTCTACATCTCTGACAGCTTATTTTACACCACGTTCTTATTCTGCCACGCTATATATTGCGCACTGCAAATGTGGTTAGATTGTTAGTGTCAACTATTTTAACAATTTCTACTGCTCTCGGTGCTTGCTACATCTTTCATTCCCGACGCTAGTTCTTTCTTTCTTTTACTCTTTCTGCAAGCAAACAAACAGAATTGATCGCTGGCACACTGCCAACATTGTCTATTTTATCTGCAATACCAACTGAAATTATAAATGTGAGTGAATAAATATTGAGAATGTGACAGCTCGGTTTCTTATAGCTTTAGAATTTTAGAGTTAAAACTGTCTGCGGCAACATCTGGTATATGCTAGATTAAGGTTTAATGCGGAGTTTTAGCCAGTTTCACACCCGCTGAATACGAAAATCCAATCTTGATCTGCAACTCTAGCCAGAGAAGTAATACAAGATAAGATGGCACGAATAAAACAACTTGAAATACAGACGAAAGCTGGTTTAAAATGATTCAGAAAGTTTAATCAGAACATAAACATGTAATTTTGTTTGCCAAGAAAGCCTTAAAAACACGCCGTAATTATTTAAACCTATATGAATATGATTTAAAATTTTATTGTAGTGAATTAAATTATTGCATACCAAAAATAACTATTTAAATACACATTTTTTGATTTATTAAGCTTGGTTTATTTATTATAAAGTTAATATCAAAGCAATATAAAGTCTAGTAGTTTTAATAAATATTCGAAACTTATTGCAGCAATCTGAACTTTTCGTTACAGGAGAAAAACTAAAATTATTTGGTGACAAATGCAACGCCACTGAAGAGTGCGACTTTGCCAACGCCACCTGCGAGAAAATCAAAGGATGTCAATGTGTCGAGGAGTATCCTATCACAAACCATCTAGATAAATGTGGAAAAAGTAAGTAATAAAATGTAGAGAATTTAAAATATCTATTGATTAATATTAAAATATTAATCAATAAACACTTGAAGGTAAAAAGTGCCTAATTCTGGCATATGCAGGTCACTTAATCATTTATAAAATCAATAATATCATTTGTATGAGACCGTTGCACGTGCACAAAATCGATCGAGTCTTTTCTTTTCTCTCACTACAACTAATGATATTTGTAAAAAAGAATTATATGCGTGTATACGTGACATTAAAGCTTAATATATTTGTTTCAAATAATTTAGTGTTCGTTTCTGGCCAGTGTTTAGGTTTTTTCGTCAAATATGCCACCAAATATTCATAATGCAATGCATTCCCGGATAATATTCGCGTTGGAGTATTTATTACTGCGTCGTGCCTAGCACGAAAATATGAAAATGACACGCCGAGCAATTTCAATATCGTGCGGCAGTACGCGAGGACACGTGAGCATTAACACGAGCATGAAAGCTCGGAAAGCTCGCGAACGCTTCGCAGACACGCACTGCTTTGCTTATTTCCACAATGTGCATTCGCATATTGTCGTTTCATTATTTCGAGTTGTACTTGGGGAGTCGGAAAATATTAATTTAGATTAAAAAAGATAATAAAGGTTGGATTACTCATGCATTGCAATGGGGTGTATAGTTGAGTCATGCATAATTAGTTAATTTATAATGATTCACTTTTAAAGAAAGAATAATTAATTGCAGAGGTGAAAGTAAACGAATCATGCATCTTCTCGGAACAATGCGAGGCGGAAACGGAAAAGACAGAATGTCGAGATGGAGTGTGCGTCTGCATGTTTCAGATGTCGGTCAACACGAAACCGGATGGCACCCACGAGTGCGTATGTAAGTTTACTCAAGCCACCTTCTCAGCAACAGGATAGAAAAATGTTGCGTTTTATTTCACAGCCGTAAAAAACGAAACTACGCCGGAAAAGTACGTAGACCCGGCGATGATTGGAATTCTGGTTGCTATGTTTCTCATGTTCATCACCATCTGTGTTGTATTGCGTCTCTTCAGCAAGTAAGTAATTTTTTTGAAGAAAATTGTTGAAATAAATTATGAATTGATTATCTAATTTTGTGACTAACATGGTTTTAATTTATTTTTGAGCTAATTACACTGTGAAACAGCACATTTCCGATTGAGATGACGTTAACGGCATTCGATTAATCATGAGGTCTAAAAAAATAGTTTTCTCAAAATTTCCAGTCTGTCGATGGTTTTTTTTTTATTTTGATTTTAGTGTTTGATAAAATTTCGATTGTGATTTGATATATTGTTTTATAACTTCTGTGATTATCATTCGATCATTTAGTTGCCTTTAATAACAATTTGTGAATAGGTACTGCAGAAATGTGTAAAAACGCAATTTGTTTATCTTTTATGATTCCCAAGTTATATGTTATCAAAGTGCAGATGAGTTGCCCAATACGTATTGCAATTTTCTTGACGCATTTAGTTTTTGAGATAGAATTTCTTTAGTTGAAAAATTAAAACGCAACTGCAACAGTTCTAAATAGTTGAATCTCGCTGCGCTCGGTGAACAATGCTTAATTAACTTATTAACTAATTACGGCGCATTTTGTTTAATTTATCTTGATCATAGTCGTAAAATTTGCATTTTTAACTTAGAATTTTATTATGAAATTGAGAAAATAATCTTTAATAATATTACATTAGTTTAATAGTTAACATAAAACAGCTTTTAAACTAAAACTAGATCTGTATTCAACAAGATTGTTTGTAATTAGATAAATGTAGACATTTATTAGAGGTATTCAACTACCTTTTTTTTTTATTGTGAATTGGAAAATCGAAAATGGTTCGTTTCTTTTTCTTTCATGGCAAATAAACTATAAATAAGGGACCCGTATTCTGATTGCTCGACTTGTTCATTTGCAATAAACAGAGCTGTAAGTTACAAGTCGACAATAAATAAATCATTATACCAGTTAGTTATTAGTGAAAACATAAAAAGCTTAAAACGTGCTATGCGTTTTGTTTTTCAACGATATTTTTTCACTCGCATTTTTGCGCATTTTGTCTGACTGTTTCGAAAAGCACGTTTACATTATTTATCGGCTATAAAAACATCGTTAAATTACAAGCATCATTCGGGCCCACATAATAACGCAATCAAGTGGTATTAAGAACGGGGTATTATTAGATTGACATTTACGACGAGAGAATATTTGTAATCAAAAGCGCAAATGCAAGAAAATCTTGATCAAAGGAAACAACAAATATATTATATAACAATATACTATACAACTTAGATTGCTCTTGATTTGTGTTAATTTGAACTTTAAAATGTTTCGACAAAATCAAAACAAATCCAACAAAAAGAAATAATAAAGAAACAAGTTGTCATATTTAATTCTCTAATAATTATCACATAAAGTATATGCTACTATGCTACTTGCGGAACAGATTTTAAGTAGCATGGTATTTGCTTTCAATCGACTGATAAAAAATGACTCGATTCGGTTGACAAAAATAATATTTGACAGTCGAATTTATTGCACATACATATTACGTTCAGACCGAAATATATATAACCAAATATTATTATGTTGCAGTTAGGTTGAACACCACCCGTCGGTAATAACTAACTTGAATATATTTATAAGAACGAAAGTGAGACATTCTGGTTCTATTGCTGTAAAGATTGCATTTCATTCTTTACTTCCTGCATAAACCAACTTGTCATGGACATAGGAAAACAAACACAAGTCACATGTGCGCATATACAATTATTATTAGCATGTGATCTGCGCACAGATTTCAATGCTACAATTAGTTAAATTATTGGTTATTATATATAATTATATTAATATAACTTAACTTTATCATTTGCTAGATATTTATTTATAAAACGGTTTTAATTTGTTATTTTTTTGGTCTTTTGTACTTGATTCATTTATTTGGATTTGTTGTTAATTAAAACGGTTAGATAGGGGTGGTTGGGTGTTTTGGGGTTTAGGTAATTAGTGGTTTTGAGTGTTTTAATTTGTGTTTATAAATTTAAATGTTCCTTTTAATAAATTCCAGCAATCAATTAAAAATATAATAAAAAATAACTTATAACTTATATAACCACAATTTTTTAATACACTACTAAAATTTTATAAAAATATTAACCCCATTATAGGCAGCAATTAAAAACAAAGTAGCGATAGAAATTATTTTATGTAAGAAAGAAAATAATAAACAAGAGATATAATAATATTGCTTTTATCAAATAGAAAAAATAATATAGTTTTAATATAAATATAATAAAATATAAAAGTTAAGGCAGGGAAGGACCTAAAATGCTTCTTTTGCATTAACAACATTGTTTATATGGCTGATTTATTGTTCATTGTAATAAAAAATTATAACATGCATAGTTTTATTATATACTTTACATGTGTTTTGCCAGCAAAATAAGTAAAACAGTTTAAATAAACAAAATATATATTACAAGTGAAGAAATCAATTATCAACTATTGAAAATATACAAAACTACAAATTATGCCAAATACAATAATTCCTTCTAGAAACTTGAACTAATGACAATTCTCTAGACCTTCCAAGTTATTAAAAAATATTTTAATATTTTTATCATACAGTAAACCCAAACTAAAATAATTTGATGAAACCTTTTCTCAACTCAATAATCATCATAAAGTTGTTATCACCTAATTCCTCGCCAACACACCAATTTGCATTTTTGCTCACCAATCCTTACTTTCTCGTCCGCTTTCATTCTTTGTTTTGTTAGCTGGACATAAATTCTCATCTCTGTTGTGCTTTTATACTCGTTTGCGTTTTTTTTTCTTGCACTGTTGTCGCTAGAATAGGCAAAATCATTTCAACTACCACTTTGCTACGGGTAGAAGGAACCGCTACTACAATCAAGAGTTGTTAAGACAATTACTATAAAAATTACGAATTAGAAGGATAGAGTGTTTGGCAATAAAAATATCGTATGCAGTCTTTACCTGCACCTCATAGTTTGAATGTACGGAGAATACATGTATTGGCATTAATAATTGATTCAAGGCCAGATGTGACATTAAAGTTGTTTCAATTACATGACTTGAAAAATTAAATACATGAATAATTAATATTGTTAACTGAAATGCATTTTCAATAAATTATTTAACCCAGAGATAAAGATCAAAACTACCATTTAAATTGAAATTAATTTATACGCATTGTATGTAATATGGTTAAGTTAATCAGTAATTTTACGCTAAGCAGGATTTAACGTTCCTGAGGGCATTATTTAGTTGAGTTGGTGCTTGTTCGTCTACAAAATCAATTCAACTATCCTACACAGCATAGACGTCAGTTTATAATAATTAATTGACCAATATCGGTGTAACGGTTGACTACTACAACGTTTGACGCTTAGCTTGCAATCAGGGTTGTAGTATGGTACATCGATAATACCCGAAATGTTTGGATTATTGCACGCAAGAAATTTAATTTGCAGTGTTTGAAGTTACAATTCAATTGGCAATCATTGGCAATTAAAGAATTTTTAATTCTTGATTCTTTAAATTGCCAAACATTGTTTTGTATTTCGGTTGTCGTGATTTTTGATCAAGATCGACAAACACAAATCGAGAAAATCGCTTGGTGAATTTTTCGTAAAATTACATCTAAGCTTAATTTTTTAGGCGCAAGAATCATTAATAGTTAATGGGAATTGAAAATAGGGTAGCCATGCAAATTGTTTCATTGTTTTCTTTCTTATGCAGCAAACAATTTGCATAACTGTTTGCTTTTAGTTCCGGTTAGGGTAGAAACAAAGCTAGTTATTTTTCACGTTAAACTAATTATTTAATTCACTTTATTCAAAAATGAAATAACAAATTCGCATTTAAGAAAAAATCGAATACTAACACCTGCTCCGGGCTGTTTCAGCAAAATCAGCATTGAGACAAGTTTATTTTTGAGAAAATTTAAATTTGAAATCTGTGGATTTCTTTTTTTCTCCACACACACACAAGTTTAAAAAACTTCGAGAAAGCTCTTACTGATTTGAATTCACCATCGAATATAGTTACGATTCGTAATTTTCACGGTTTAAGAGAATTTCATTGTAATTAATTTTTGACAATTTACACTATATATAGTAGGCAATTATTAAATTACGCAAATTAATTAAGTCAAGAATGTTATTTATGGCTTAGTTACTACTCCAAGTAATTAGTAAATTAATTATTTATTGCGCTTGCACGTTATCACCTATTTGCTGGTATTGCAATAACTTCACAGCACATGCGAATGACGCGAAAATTGCTTGCGTTAATTAATTTCCGTTCATTGCTCATGCGATTTTATGAATGTACAAGTATGCAGTCTTATACCCGCAATCTTGTAGACACAGTTCTTCAGCATTTTCAGTTTCCAATCACATCATATGCTTTACAATGCATCAATGATACTGCCGGAAAATTAAACGCAATAAAATCCAACATAATTAAAAGCATTGAATTATAGTCTTTTATTCATTCTTGTATAAAGTTTTGTTGCTTTCTGTGGAGGTAGTGTGTTTCGCTTAGAATATGCTAAGGAAAGCGTGGAAAGTTGAGACTGTGGAGGAGGATGTGGTGAAGGTTGAGTGTAGTGTTAGTGGACATAACGACTATCTATTAATGAATATTTATGAAGTACGATCGTTGGTGACGTTCTAATTACGAAGCCAATTACTAATTAATTGAATGCGTTAGCTATTTTTATCGGTTTGTTGCATTCGAGTTGATGATGTTAATTTTTAGCAAATCTTGCAACAATTGATAAAAGGGAAAAGAAAAAAATGAATGAATTCATGACACTGCAGTGTAAATTTATTATATACAATTAATAGAAAGTATAATCATGAATGGATATAAAATTATTATTATTGTTTTTCGTAAATTTAAAAAGTGCAAATTGATTCATACTGAACAATCAATTTACATTTAAAAAATATATAGTTTAAAATTAATAAAATATACGTTAATACGTAATATGATTTACTTTATGCTCTTGAAATAACTGTTGCAAGCTGTGCCTACTAAATTTGATATAAAACCATATTCTGTTTTTATTTTTCTGCCTAATTTTAACAAACTATTATATTAAACAGGAAGTGAGAATATATATCCTATTGTTACAAAGTTACACGATTCTATAGCGTAAATAAGTCAAATTGAGCATAACTCAAAAAATTCAATCTTAAAGCGTAAGTGCGACAAGATAATAGAGAAAGTAGTGCCCTATTGGGCAACTCATACTTAATCAAACATTATTTAAAAAATCACATTTTTTGAACCATTAAAGATAAACAAAATAGGTTTGTAAAAACCGTCTTTTAACACCTCATGATTAGTCAAAAGCTTATATCGTTCGATAATTTGCTGTTGGACAGTAATTGAAAAATTCATATTTTTTAAAATTAACGTCCATGTACATTTGTTTTTAGGGCAAGATGGCGTGAGAATCGTACTATCTTCAACACTCCCAATCCGCGCCTGATGAATGTGTCCCTGCTGCGAGATAGTAAGTTGCTGCATGAGAGACGTGGTTCACGTGGCAGCGTACGAGGTCCGAGCCGGCAGCCTAGCATGGCATCTCTTCGTCCGCATTCGCCCAATTCGCCAGGTTAGTAATCAACCACCCACAACCTAAATTTATCCGCATTAAAAAATAAATTTCATTGGGTGCTTACCCAAAACTATTTCATAAAACAACAGGTTTTTATCGCTGTTTTCTACTATAATTTGCACTATATATTGTTAATTTTGCTTCAATTTAGATGTTTTTATCAAAATATATACCTATATTAACAAATGAAAAAAATCAAATTCGCACGTTTGCACGCACGCACGTAACGCACACCTGCTACCGCCTAACAACCACCCACATCCTGCCTCCTCTGCTTCACAACCATCAACCACCCACTACCGCATGTGTGCGGGTGTGTCTGCAGCCGGGCGTTTGTTTCTAGGCTCCCGTCGCGGTTCCCACGGCAGCAGCAACGCCTCAGGGACGACGCCCAACAAGAGTCCGCCCCCAGGTGGACGACATACTCACGCCGACGCGCACACCGGACGTGACTCCTCCGTGACGACACCCATGCTCGAGAGCGTTACCGTCGAGATTCAGAAATAGATGCAACTCTACACAGGATAACCAACAATAAGAATCAACTGGAAAAATTGCCAGTGCAATATCCCAACCACCCGATCATTACATCGAAAATCGAAAAGGATATAAATATATATAAGGGTTAAAAACTCAGACGTAGCATAAGTAGAGCCATCTATCTTCTCAATGGCATATAGGCAACCAACATAACTAAGACAACTTGAGATAAAGGAATTTCTTGTAATTGTAAGTCATGAATTCTAACATGTAAGTGAACAAAAACCAAGAAATGTAATCGAATATTCTAACCAAATACCGCAACCTTTACGGCCGAGGACGCCCTCTATTAACAAGTTGCTAACGAGTAATAAAATAGATGACTAACCCACGGATTAACCCGAAACGCCGCAATGAGAGCAAATACTTGACATGCTTCAAACTGATACAATGTAGTCCAAAATGGGGTTAATCTGTCTTAATCTTAGTGATGCCAGGGACCAGGATTTACCATTTGTCCACCATCACGGTACTTACTGTAATATTCAAATGCCTAACAAATTCTACCCTTTAAGAATTATTTCTCTTCATTTCCTAAACTAAGGGCAAGTCAAGGTCAATATCTCAGCGTTAATCGATTTCAAAACAGTACAAAAGTGATGATGATAGTGAGTTTACGTGAATGGACATTTCAAGAAACACGAATACAATCACTTTGCCTGTAATTAAATTTATCAACGATTAGTTTAGCATCTGTTAGTGCTTGAGTTGTTTGGTGGTCGCTTGAGTTTCAATTCACTTCGGATAATATTGTTCAGTTGCAATATCTTAAGTGATAATCAACATGTAGCAGCGATATGTCCGTATTACTTAAGTAAATAACGACTCTTAAACATCACACTAAGTGAAGATAAGCGTAGCAGTTCGATAGCGTCGAGTTTACTAGCAACTAGCGTTTGAAAGCAAACAAGAAACAATTAATTGTAGATGAATTGAACAAATATTTAGCACTTTAAAGTGAAGCGAGTTACAGTTAAACTAATAGTTTACAAGAATTACCAAGTAATTAAATACACTACACTTTACACAAAAAGCAAATCTAACCTCAAGCATTAACTATTTAGTTAGTTTAGTTATAATTTATTACAATTATTAATTTCCCTTTTTACTTTCTATACCTACAAAAACAAGGAAAAATACCAGCACTACGTTTCGCATTTTCAATTTCAGCAATGCAACTAGCACAAATTGCATTACGGTACTGCTTTTGATATTAATTTACTTATAATAATTGATATTTAAGAAGGTATAGTTTGTAGGATTTAATCGGATTGTAATTGCTATATTTGCCGGTTTGGTGGTTCAAAAAATACTGGGAATGTTTTGTGATACTACCAAATATGTATTGAACCAACAATGTTTAAACAAACGAGTACTAAGCGCAAAACCTAGGCGAACAAAAGAGTGACATTTATACAAATAAGATAAAACTACTCAACTAATGATATGCAAATACACGCCTTAATTTAATTATGTATCTAACTAAATTATTGAACAGTTTATGGAATTCGTTGAGGGTTCGTAATGAGAATAGTGCAAGAAAAAAAGCCTAATCAAAAATTAGAAAGTAGTGGGAAAACTTTCTAACTTTTGCATTTGGACTGATCAAACAGCAAGTGCTAACCTCACTCATTCAGAAACCTCTTCTCTGCCATCCCAGCAGAAATCAATTCCAACTCGTCATGACTCACATTATTTGAACCCTTCGCATCCACACACGTTTACACCCTTACAGGCGTCATGCTAAGAAGAAGGCTGCACTTTTGCGCCAACGCTGCGCCGCCCCTCGCGACGCATAATTACTCTATACACGCTAATCAAGTATCTTAAGTATATGACACATATTTGTTAGATGTAGTTAAACTAATAATTACTAATTGATAACGACACCTGTCTGCGGACGGCGCTGCGGGGCGATGAATTTAATGAAGACGCTACAATCACATGTGAGGTTGGAATTGACAGAAGGCTGGATTGGGAGATGAGTTGGTTTTGAATTGGTAAGACTAGCGCTCAATGTTATTTGGAAAGATAGAAGATATGAATTGTATTTTATGTCGATGATTTAACGTTTGACATGTTTGTTTTACCTTTTTTGATTAGATGTTTAATTACGCTTGCAATTGACTTTCTCTTGTAATTCACTTTACTAATCACCAACTGGCGTGTCGGTAGAGAATCAAAACAAAGAAGAAAAACACTTTATACATACATACATTACGTAAGCTTAAATATCGATTGTAAGTGTCGATTAAGGATGAAGAATTTATAATTAACGTTTACTAACAAATGCTTTGACTCTGCTTCAATTGCTTCAGGCAATGAACGATATCACACGGCATTCATTTCGAAAGAAGTTTCTTTGGAAATTAAACGAAAATATATTATCTTTACAATTTGTTATTTTCTTTCGTATCTTAGATTACCGGATGTTGGAAAATTTGAGCCTGTTTTATTGTTTACCTGTGAGATATATTACGTTTGTTGTTTTAATGCGATGAGATATAAAATATGCGCGAGAGTATATTATAAAGTCTAAAAATGAGAAACAAACGTAAACAAAGTTTAGCTTAAAACTCTTTATACTCTTGTACTGTACTGTATTTTCACATATAAATTGTACTTGCCAATAATATACTTTTAATAAAATGCTATTAAATTCATCTTGTAATTTCTATTTTAATATATAAAAATCGCGGAATATTTTTCAACTACATTGGATATTTAAAATCGACACAACTATTGGAGTAACCTATATATATATATATATATATATATATGTAAACAATATATATATATATATATATATATACTGAATAGGTTATTTTTTAAATAACTTAGTGGGAAGACTGAGTGAAGAAAGGTGTGGTGAGTATGGCACCACAAGTGTACATATACATGTAATTTTGTATAAAGAACTGGACACGCATATGTAACTTAATATAGAGCTAATCATTTCATGAAAGCATATAGTAGAAGTAATATAAAAATAGCGGGACCTCGCTGAATAGCCCATGTTATTCTTATGGACTTCCGGTTGGTAAAATCCCATTTAAAAGCGTGAGTGCGACTGCGATGGAGAGCGAGCAAGAGTGAGACGGACAATTCAGGTTTTTGTCCGCTGTTGATAGATGGCGATACGGTATTACATTTAAAAAATGATGTTATTAGGGTTGCATTAATTGCGAATTCTTAAGCGAGAGCATGTTATTAAGATTGAATAGTGTTTGAGTTGGGAATGGCGGGGCGGACGAGCGGGAGTTTTGACTCGGGCATGCGAGAGTTTGATTACTGCTGATGTTTGAATGGGAAACATTTCATAATAATAACAAATTAGTTATATCAATATTTTATTAAGAAAGTTATAAACTTAATTTATAATGATTAAAAAGTAAACTTGAAATTTTATCTACACCAACTACTCTCTTATCATCTTTAGCACATAGTCCTAATTTATAAATTTTCTCAGTAAACAATTCATTCATAGTGCTGAAATACACATGCTGAAATAGGTAAGATCTGTGCGATATATAATAAGCACTTTGTTTCATGTTAGTGAATAAGAAGTCAATGCAATTGTATATAATTCATACAATTATATTAGTGTATAATAGGAAATTATTATTTCTATTTATTTTGTGAAAAAAACATTTCATCTCAAAAACTAAATTGGAAAGTAATGTCGTATTAAGCAAAAAAATGCGTTCATATCAGCATCTGCGCTTTTTTACAAAAATTCACTTTGAGAACTTATAACTTTGAAACCAACAAAGTTAAACAAATCACGTTTTTACACATTTCTTCGGTAACTAATCACGAATGGCTATTGAAGACAACTAGGTGATCTAACAATAATTACGATAGTTATGGGACAATATATCAAATCGGAAACATAATTCGGTCAAACACTAATATCGAAATTAAAAAAAAAGCGATCGACGGTTCAAACATTTTGAAAAATCATGATTGATTGAATGCCACTGTGCTATTCAACTTGGCCTTAAAGTGGTCGGTAAAGTGCGGAATTATAATGTACTATTTGTTTAGTGTAATAAAAATTTACTGAACAAGCAGATTTGGTTCTCAATTTTTCTTATAATTGTAAACAATAAGTTCACCGACTACTGGATTAGAGTAAAGAAGAAAAATAAAAAAATTACAGCAAAGAGAAAAAAGACTTGTAGATTTGAATTCAAGCCATCGAAATTATCGAGCAATTCTACCAATCCAAAAAAAGTCATTTACTTCTTTTATTGGAACTTCTTAGTGATTTTAGTATAATATATCGTTTTATATAAATTTTCTTTCAGTGATCAATTTGAAAAGAAATTCAAATGATACTTGTACAACATATAACAAAACATTTTCTAAATATAATATCAGGTGTCTGTTTATTAAGATAAACTTAGTGTAACACTTGCATTTAGACATAAGTAGAACGTTTTCGACTTAATGCTTCCTTCTGATACTAAGTAATTATAATATAAAAAACTAAAGTGTTTTAGTTTTTTTGTTTCTTACAAGTAAGCGAGATAATATACTGCGTAATAATAGCAAACAACCAATGATGGCAATAATAAAAAACAAAATAACATCGACATAGAAGAGTTGCCACCACGGTAGTGTTTTACCTCTCAAATGTTGACTTCCTCCATTCCGAATCACATACTCGATCCACCAAACAGCCCTATCTTTTGGATTCATCAGTTGATCCTGAAGCAACCTAGAATATTTTGCTAAATTCTTACGAATATCTTCATCGCCCAACACTCTTTCAATAGTACTCTTTATCAATTCGGCTGTCACTGTATTGATATTATCTAATCGAGCACTTAAATTGAGCCGCACAATGTGGAGTGCATTTGAATATTGATCAGTAGCAAATGGCAAAACAATTGTTGGTTTTTGCAGAATAACCGCTTCTTCTAATCAATGCAGTCCACCTTGAGTGATAAACAGCTTGACGTTTTTGTGTGCTGCAATGAAGAAACTAATTTTATGTTGATTAAATATCAATATTGTAACTTACCTAAAGCATGGCTGATTGCCTTAATATTGTCTGGGAGTAAACCCATTCTCCGGAGAATGTGGCATAATATATTTTAAAAATGAATTGATAATGACATTAAGTTGATTGTTTAATGTATCAAAAATTATATTAATTATTTCCTGTAAATTATCTAATATTGTCTTTTGAAGAATTATACTATATTTCAAAACAGTATTTTTACTAAGAAATTGAATTGTGAAATATTATAGAAATTTCAAATATTCCAGTACAAAATTGACTACTATTATCACACATTCCTTGACTTGAAAGTTTTATGTCCAATTGCTAAACATGGCAACTAAAGTACGTAATAACTCACATCAAATAATACATTAACAATGCTGACTCCTTTGGTATAACTTCCAACAAGAATTACCGATTGCTAAACATTCAGCTATGTCAGCCTTGACGCCCCGAACTGTTCAAATGACAACTGCAAAGCTATAAAAAAATTTAATTACACATGTTCAACCTATGACTTGTGTTTCCCAAAACCAGAATGCTCCGGTTGTGACAATATTTTTTTTTTGTTTTGAAAATGATCTCAATTTTACAATTATCAAATGTTACAAAAGATATCGATTTTTATGATAATACTGTACAACAGTAAATAACAGTTTGAAATAAAATTAACAGTACTTGACTTATTTACTTATGCTAAATGGTATTGGCCGAATTTTTCCGGACGCTTTTATTTTTTTTTATTTCAATTTCTGATTTTGAACCTGTCCAAATAGAATGTCAAAACAAAAGAACAATTGAAACTTACAGAGGTCGACACATGCTACATCGGTAGGTGAAGCTGGGAAAAGCAAGTTAAAAAAATATTGCGCAATAAAACTAATCAACATTTCTGCTGCATTTCGGTTCTTAGTCTCACTTCTCTAACTACCACAACAAGTGTTATCCGACAGAGAGAAGCTGGCAGGACTTCAGTGGACGATCCGCACATCCGCACATGATGCGAGCCGCAACCTGCCGAAGTGTGAAGGGAGTCTCCCTCCAATAATATACGAGCGCGAGAGCTCTTGCAGATTAGGTCGCAGAAAGAGTTACTAACCATTTTGGAGCAATACGAAGCAAGGCGGAAGATAACCTTCGAGTTGCGGTAGCACCGTAAACAGCAGGGCACAAGAAAAGTCCTCGGGTTAGTCCTGAATGGCGAAGGAATGAGAAGATAACCTGTTTTGGGTGTGAAAGAAATGAATATTGTAAAAGTGCTTGCAGATCCTTACCAAATTCAAACGCGTCGGCAAAACCAGGCTGTAGCTATTGTCACTGAAAGCCAATAAGCCCTTCTGGGCTTTGATTTTGCCACCTAGAGCTAAACATACCACACTTGACGTCACCTCCAGTAGATACAAATTGAGATTCAGGCAGGATCTGCCCGAGGTGGGGTACGTTCGCCTAAAAAACTTATTAGATAGCAATAAATGATGGTAGATTTTCGCAGGCAAATTAACGGATAAGTTTTTAAACGACATTCTGCTTCAAATCTAAGACCAGATCAACTGCCTTATGCATTTTGTTCTAATTTCTATTGTCTGCTTTGGAAAATATGTTGTGTCTTTTAAGCCTCATCAACGAGGCACGCTTAAAAGCGTTTGGGCGGTGTTATTTAGGTAAGAACGTTTTTCTATTGCCTGGGGAAGCAACCTTCTAAATGTAGGGCCTTTGGCAATAGTTTGTGAACGTTGCCTGGATGAGCGAACTAGTGAAAGTATAGTCTGCCTCCTCTTGGCAAAAATTTTGGTTCTTACCAAAGTGAAGTGTCTACTAGGTATAGATCGCTTGTAAAAGTTTTTGTATTGTCAGGATGAACAAACTATTGAATGTTGGGCTAAATAAATTAAACAAATGATTGAAAATTTCTCCGAGAATTATAGCAGAAATTACAAAACAAACTGCGGGTTTATACAAAACAGTAAAGTATGCCATTTGCAAGTACAATACTCTATGAATTCATAATTTAATTTTACTTAAATTACCACAAAGACAATAATTGCTTTACAACAAATTGATAAATTTACATTGGGGCATGCATTACCTATGCAGAATCACACAATCACAAATATAAAGAACAATACCCATACCCATATGGTGGAAATGAAAAAAGTTTAAAAGCACTATTTTAAAAGTTGAAGTCTTCACTGTAGAAAAGGGGAGGTCATATTGGTGTATCATACGCCAATAGCTCAGAAGGGGTACCGCAGTAGATGGTAATCCCGTGACTAACAATACAAACCCACACTCATACCCGAAACCCCAAACAAACGAAAATATGTTGGGGTTATAATAGTGGTAGTTAATTTGTTACGTTTCTATACCATGAAGTATAGAAGTTTAAAATGGCGAGCTCATCTAGGTAGAAAGAATTTAGTGCAGCGCACAGATAGATTAAACCTTGAGACCAGTCCAGGGCATTGGATTGATTTATAAGGAAAAGAATACTTGAGACTTAAAATCTAGGAATACATTTTTATGCATTCCATGCACATAAATTATATATACAAAAAATATCGCAAATGTATATGAAGTGGTGTAATCTTGTAGTTGAAAAAAAATATTATCACATAATTAATTTGACCTTATCTACTTGATATTTATCTAGATATCAATCAATGATATTTATGTAAACATATCTTTAAATCTGCAAATGCCAATAACCTAGAAACTAACAATACCGCACTACTCCAAATAGGGTTAAATATAAATGTTGAAATTAGCGCTAATATCATTATATGAAATTTAATTATAAATTTGATTTTGTATTGACAGCTTCAGACACCTTGAAATTTAATATAATATCACTTGTACCATTCAATATGAAACCAAATGATTAATTTATATAAAATTTCAAAATGGCGAAAAATGTGAGCACAAAGGCATATTAATTTAACATCTCAAAAACTACTAATTTTCACATTGCAGTTTATTTTGGTTTATATTATACCATCAGATCTGAAAACTGCTAATAATTGCATTATCTGAGAAAACGCAAAATTGTAAGACGAAATCAAAACGACTCCTGATAAGTGCAGGCTAATATTTCCTTTAATTTGTGTGGGTTAAAATTGGGTGATGTTGGGACAAAAAGTACTTTTAAAACGGCTCTTAAATCTCAGTCGGGAAAACCACAATACAGTGCAATACTGGGTTGGAAATAGAACAACCACACAAGACATGTTCCAATTTCGCGCAAATACTGAGAAATTAATTCATAAAAAACAAAAACATTATGAAATTCCAAGACAGCAAACACGAGAGAGTGCATTCAACCACATAATTTGAATAATCAGACGTCTCTTCATTATACACGTTGCACAAAGGCGCAGCGACCAGGAGTCGGCAACCTTTTCCGGACGGCGGGCCATTTAAAAAAAAAAAAAAATTATGCGAGCCGCACAATGAATTTTGTTTGGTATTAGTGTTCCCTTCTATGCCCTTGCTAAGACTAAAAATTGACAAATAATATTCTTCGATAAAATAAACTGAACATAACCCTAAATGATTTCATTGTTGATTAAGCACAGCGCTTTGATTCGCCAAGTTTCGTCTTTTTATTTCGCTTCCACGCAAAATTTTTCACAATTCTCTCAGTTCAAAATATTATATGTTGTACTACTTCTTACGAAATTTTAATCACATCATGATTGCTTTATAATATCATGTTTACTTTTTTAATTTAAATAAACAAATACGCATCGTGTATCCGTCCGTATTCCGAGGCAAATTAGAGACTTAAAAGAACAGGCAGAATTGCCTAGAAAGAAGAAAGAAGAAGAAGAAGAAGAAATACGCATTGAAATCATAGCAAGAAGAAAAACAAAAAAACAAGTTACTCTACATAACCATGGCAACAGACTTCAATGAAAACATTGTTTGTCAATGGAGTTAGATCTTTACAATTTAAATATGTTTAACGTTAACGAACCGAGTAATGCTGTTGGATTTGATTCACAGTGGAAAGTGAAGAAGTAAGTTTATTTCCATATGTTAATCCACATGGTTTGCTAATTTTTTGCTGTTTTAAGAGTAACTATTCAAGGAACATCACAAACATCACCAGTTACAAATGAAAATGCATCATGTTCAACAAGAAAAACTACAAATAATCAAGTGATTAGCTCAATGTGTATGCAATGTGATTGTGGTTAGAATATTTGTATTATTTTAGATTCAAACAGATGAAGTTGATATGACAACACCAGAATATGATGAGCAGAGACTGGCTGACTTTCTCAAGAGGTTGTATCCTAAAGTAAGCAAAGAATTAAATGAAGCAGCCACTTCACAGGTGTTCAGGAATCATCAGTCTGATGCATCAAGTAAAGTGCAAGAAAAGCTCTTAAATGCATTTAAGCTGACCGTAGATAGTGGTGATTTTGTATGTATTAACAATTCAATCTTTTGGTAATATTAATAGTGTTTATTATGTGTAGACAAAGTTAGTGAGTTCTGTTGCATGGAATGCCACAGGAAAGAAATTAGCAGTTAGTGTTGTTCAACAACATGATTCATGGTGTCACCACATTGGAATGATTTTCATTCACACATTCTCAGGATCACAAAATACTGAAGATAAAATGTTGCAAATTAGAACACCAAGTTGTATTACTACGATCAGTTATCACCCATTAGTGCCACCCATTTTGGCTGTGGGTACATACACTGGAGAAATTCTAATTCTCAACACACAAAATGATGAAAATGAACAGCTTCTTATTAAATGCACTGGACATGATGGTGTTATTACAAAAATTGCTTGGGTTGAAGACTTGGAAACTGTTAAAACCTATCTACTGGCCAGTGGGAGTCTTGATGGATACTTAAATATGTGGAATTTTAACATGATGAGTAATGAGCTGAAAATTGAAGAGAAATACAGGATAAAGACACCTTTGTTTGGTAAAATGCAGCGTAAAACTGAGACATCAGCAGCTATTGCAAAGAAAGTTGAACGTGGTATTGTCTCGTTTGATTTCTCTAAGCACCATCCAGAGAAATTCATGGTTGCTGCAGAGGGTGGGCTTATTGCACAATGCTCTCGTTTTGGAACAAAGGAATTGAATGACACCACTAGTCAGATTAAGGTTTCAGATCCAGTTTTTAGGTATTATAGAGCTCATGAAGGGGAGATTACGTCGATCATGCTCTCGCCAGATAGACCAGAGCTGTTTGCAACTAGTGGCAGTGATGGGGAGATTAGAGTGTATGATATGGGTGAAGAAGAACCAGGAATTGTTATTGCTACCAGAGATGATACTCTGGTTGTTGAATGGGTGCCATACAGTCAGAATTTGCTTGCTGCAGTTGGTGCTAGTGGAAGGGTGGAGTTCTATGATGCTAGAACTGGCAAAGTAATGAATGCTAAGGAGCAGAATGGTGAAAAGGAGGATGGTGGTGGAGATTCTGCTTGTTTGACTTGTCTTGCATTCCATAATGCAAAGATTTCAATTGTAGCAGTTGGGACCAAAGAGGGTGGTGTGCAAATTTGGGATATTCCATGGAATAATTATTAATGCATTACCTAATGTGATCATCTGAACAAACTTTGTGTTTAACAAGTATGTAAAGATTTTTGAGCAATAAAAATTATATTAATAAAATGAGAATTGATTAATTTTTGGCATGTGTTGAATGTTTTTTACTGTAATGGAGTACTTAACTAGTTGGTGTTTTGATTTTTCCAACGATGTTTTTTGTTAGGCAACTTAATAATCATATTCTTAAAATTTTGATATTTAACAAGTTTATATCATGTGTAAAAATAACAACCCACAAAATAATGTGGATAAAAGTAAGTTTAACATTTTATTATTTAAATTATTAGCGGTTATGGTTATATATTATTACAACTATTTTCTGATTCTCAATTTTTTTTATCGCCTTAAACATAACCCTCCTTAAGACACATTTTCCTTCACGCATGTTAACTTGCGATTAACATTGCAATTTGTAAAATGGGAAGAAAACGGCAAGGAAAATCAGTTCGTAACAATATTAATGTTCTCAATGAACCAGATGAATTTATTAACGCACCTCATTCATTTGTTATTCACAAAGGACTCACTGGTGGGTTTGTTGAAGAACTCACCAAAGACTTTCGAAAAGTAATGAAACCATTCACTGCTTCAGCTCTGAAGGTAACTAATTTATAATGTTCATTTAGTTAAGTGTGGATATCAATTTTATTTTATAAATTCTACATCTGAATTTTGTTATAGGAAAGGAAAAATAATAAAATAAAAGATTTTGTTCATGTTGCTGGTACATTACATGTTTCACACCTCAGTATATTTTCTAGAACAGAAAATGGAATGTATATGAAACTGGGAAAAATTCCTAGAGGTCCTACTCTTACTTTTAAAGTACACAAATTTTCCTTGGCCAAAGATGTAATATCAAGCCTGAAAAAACAACTTGTTGTGGATAAAGCCTTCAAACATTCACCATTAATTGTACTGAATAATTTTTCTGGAGAAGGAATGCAATTTAAATTGATGGCATCAATGTTTCAAAATATGTTTCCTACACTGAATTTGCAAAAAGTTGACTTGAACACTGTACGAAGAGTAGTGATGCTAAATTATGTCACTGATACCAAACTAATTGACTTTAGGCATTACACAATTAAAGTTAAGCCTGTAGGCATCTCAAAGGGAGTTAAGAAAGTTGTTGATGGAAAAGTTCCTGACTTATCAAAGTGTACTGATATATCTGAGTTTTTGGCAAGGTAAGTTAACTTGATACACATATTTATAGTGTAATTTAAGAATTAATTGTCACATCATTATTATTTTGTCTTGAGTGTCTCTGTGTGTTGACAATGTTGCCTTCTTCAGTATGTCTGCACAAGGCATCAAACTGAAAACGTTACATACTTAAACAAAGAGTAAATTGCAATCTAAAATGATCTTATTACAATGAATATTAGATACTTCATGACTAAAATCAACAAAACAAATCTAAACACTAAATATCTGTTTAGGAGTGGTGTACATTCTGAAAGTGAAGCTGAAGATGACTCTCATGCACATGTCACACTCGCTCAAAAAATGGCATCACGTGGAAACATCGAACTTGGAAAATCAGCAATCAAACTATCAGAACTTGGACCACGTCTTACATTGCAATTGATTAAAATAGAAGATGGTTTAATGGATGGTGAGGTTCTATTCCATGATCTTGTAGAGAAGACAGAAAATGAAAAGGAAGCAATACGGAAATCTAGAGAAGCAAAGAAGAAGCTCAAAGAAAAACGAAAGAAGATCCAAGATGAAAACACTCGTCGTAAACAACAAGCTAAGGAAGCTCTTAAAGAAAAATCTTGTCAAGAAATGAAAAAGAAAGGCGACAATGAGTCACTTACAAGTACTGAACCAGCTAGGACAGAAAATACGAATATTAAAAGAGTCAAGAAACGAAGACATGAAAGTAAGGACGATTGGCAAGTGGAAGATGAAGACGACGACGCTGAATATTACCGCGAGGAGGTCGGAGAGGAACCAGACAAAGATCTCTTCAGTTCCAAAACTACAGGATTTCAGAAACCTAAGTCATTTCACGCTTTTCAGAAGAGGCTTAGAATGAATGGCAACGAAGGTAGTCAAAGTAAGTTTGGAAAAGGAGGAAAGAAGTTTGGTAAAGTTGGCGACAAGTTCAATATGGCCCGACCTTGTTTTGATAAGGGGGACAAATCCAAACGAGGAATTAGTGGTGATGCGTTTAATGAGCGGGGTAAGTTTGGTAATAAGAACAGAGATAAGACAAATGCAGCAAATCGTGATTTCCGACCTATTGGCGTCAAGAGTGGCAAAACGGGTGTAAGAAAATTCTCTGGAAAGAAACATTGATTATAATTGTTGTATGTTGGTTGTTTACTTTATTTAGAATAAAAAAATAAATATATAATGAACATTGTTCGTGCTTATAAGTGTATAAGTGTTGATTTTATAGTGCATACTTTGAGTTATTGCAAACTTCTTTTACATAAATATTACAATTACTACACACCCAAATCAAGTTTTAAAAAATAATGTTTAATCTAGAATAGCTAATGTGTGAATTCTGTTTGGTATAAAAATATCGCTATAAAAAGAATCTAAGAAGGGTAATCATATTTAAAACATAATTACATTAAAACTGGTTAAAAGAAATGAGAATTATGTTTTATTCCATCGTATCATTTACTTATTAATTCCACTTCCCAGTAAAACATGATAATACTGTTCATAGATTTTTGGCATGAAGTGCCTGATATTCATTGTATGGGATTATTTTGACATTTACTTCTTCATTTATGATTTAGTAATTCTGCAAAAACATATGTTATGGAATGAATCGTTAATAATGTATCTCGGGTAAGTCTTATTACAACTTAGAAGCAGGAACAACATAATTATGTACTGTTCATGTCTACAAAATTGTCTTACACAACTATGAAAAGCATAAATTTACAACTTAGGATTATCTTTTGAAATAATGTTTTCAAGTACAGATATTAGCTCACACTCCATTATAAATAAACCGGACTCAAATGCACTTATATCAGTTATCAACAGACTTATTAGCTGCATACAACGCAAATTCTAACAAACTTAAAAATGAGTAAGGGTTACACATTTATTGTTCAAGAAATTGCCCAAAAAGAAGGCATCTGCAACGCCAAATTGGAACTTGAATCATCGGGTAACAAAGGCGATGGGTACCTTGGGAAGATCCAGTTTGGAAAAATTGTCGGCAGCAATAAAACGCTGGATGTGGTGTTCAAGCGTTCGCACTGTGAGGACAAAGGTTTTGGAGATTTAATCCACGATGTTTACATGAATGAAACCTTTTTTTATGATACTGTTGTTCCTGCTTTCAAATCATTCCAAGAAGAACATAACATTAGTGATCCATATGACAACTACGCTAAATTCTACGGTTCTAT